>LPNX010761228.1:52210-65237 GCA_001517045.1 Pseudotsuga menziesii | reverse complement strand
ATATATATATATGTGGATATGCGCACAGGAAAATGATACCCTCTGCATGCGATTTTAGATATGATTATACTACATTCTTTTCGGCATGAAGAATATTGATAGGTTTCAATATGATATGTGAGATTATATATTATTTTATGCAAAATGAACCCTCTGCCTGTGTTATATAAATCCGAATCCTTTAATGATAGTAGGGGTCAATACGACTTAGACCGTAATAGCTTGGTTGACTGAATTTCAAGGCTGAACACACTTCACCTCTTGGATTATAATGTGTGATTCATTTACCTTCACTGTCACTCTTCTTTACACTGAGTGCTAGGTAATACTCTATAAAAGTTATATCAGTTTTTAGAGAGGATTGAAATCCTTGAAAAGGATAAACTCTGGCACGCTTTACCCTTGATGGTGAACAACGCATGTACCCTTGTGATTTATATGTAAATTATAATATTTTTATTACTGTATCGATCCATGCATAATATCCTTAACTGTTAATGTGTGTCCTTAAGGGAATATTCTACCCTTAGTTATTATGTGTTTTGGAATTAAATAGAGATCAATGCATGTGTTGGTGGTAACCACAGAATTAAGAGGTTAACCTTTTATTTTTATACTCTTACTAAGAGTTAAGGGAGTGATATTTTAAGAGAAGAGGCCTATATCATTTATTTAAACATGCCATCTGAATACATACATGTGCTATGATTCTATAATATATAGGTTAGTTGGAACTCAGCATACTTTAAGCCAATCATTTTTTAGTTTCATTCTACCTAATTGGAGAGCATGATTGAGCTCTATGCTATTAAGGGATAAATAGTTAATTTCTTTATTAAATATAAATATTTTGTATTCTTCTGACACTCATTAAAATGAAGGCCTTGCTATAAGGATGGTTTGTGATATAAAATGTTCTGTATAAAAGAGAGAATGAGGAAAAGGAGAATAAATTGCATCTAATGTACTGCGGATTTGTAATCCTCTTGAAGAATAAAGTAATAAAGGTTTAGAAAATTTTGGTGGATGTAACCCTTGGATATGATGAACTCTAACATCCTGTTATAATCAATAATAAATCTTTCCTATCAAAAAAATCTTGTACCTACTTTCAGATGCTCCTCTAGAGTTCAAGATATATCTGCCACATTTTAATTAACCGCGACTCATACATTTTAAATAAAAGAATAATCTATGGTAAAAAATTCTTTCATGCCTATTCATATCTCTAAGAGTGCTTTAAAATATAGCTTCTTAATGAAGGATTTACCTTGCGACTATAAAATAGTATACGTTCATTTGTACTACAAATGCTAATCATAACCATAACATAAAACTTCATGATCATACATACATTATGTTCTAAATATTTACATAAATATACTTTCTTCTCAATGGAGTAGTACTTATATGCCGCTTTGACTACCATTTTGTAACCTCCCCAAATTTCTATAACCATATCTCAACATACAATGAGATGCGACCTTTTAGCCAACATATGGGTCTTTTTACATGATTAAAATCACTATAACATACCCCAAAACAAAATTAGTAAAGTTCCTTTCAAAAAATGGTTATGCCTTCGATAAGATGACACTAAACCTATTGTAAAAACAATCACTGAAAGTGTGTTGGTTAAAATTTGAAAGAAGCTTTCTATCTCTGAATCATCATAAGTCAACAGATATTAAACTCAACCATTGGGAGATGAGGCAGTTCTTTTTCTTTTCAAACATCTTCATTCCAAATACCAAAACATTTGTAATATCCCTCTTGCACACCCCTAAATACTTTGTAATTGTAAATGATTACTGTACTTGTTCTGGTAAGGAGTTCAAGTCCAAGGCCCCACTAGAAACAAGACCTAGAAATATATATGAGATAAATTTACCTAAGTGATAAACTTAAGAGACCCGAGACCTTGATGGAACTAAACAAACAACTAGGAAAAAAACTGAATGTATAGGGAGCCATGATTTGGATTTAATAATGTTGAATGGCAGTGCTAGGAGTAATGTTTCAGGCTGTGGCCTTCGGTGTGATTAACCCAACTAAGGTACAATCACTTATTTAACATAATTCTAATATTTTTAATCCATGATAGAGAAGACTACATTAACGTGGATGTCAAAACCCCAAATTTCCACAAATTTTTAAAATTTTTGATGTAACATAAACTGTTTATAGATGCAGTTAGATAACTGCTAGCAGCTAATAGCAGGAATGAAATAGTTAACAAAAATAACCATTAAAATTAATGGATATGGATTTATACTATTTTAATTTCGATATGTGATGTAAATAAGCTGCATTCAATTGTTAGGCTAGTTACGCTAATAATTTGTCTTTGTCAAGTAGGTGAGAAGTTACTTTCTAACTAGGGATAACTTAGCGATTGCTAACTTTTCTGGAATTCTACATCTTACAGGTTTGGTAGGTAAATTTTGACCTAGTAAGAGTTTAATTAAGGCATTAATCCAGATAAACTTCTTTAACATAGAATATACTGCTAGAGTAAAAGTTTGCTTGCTTAAATTAAAGGGTTCTATGAGGTAAAGTACCTTCTCCTTATTTGTGTTGCAACTATATCAGTAATTTAAAAGCATGTCAATATGATCAGTATCTTTACACTATTGATGGACTATTATAAGAATGACTATTACTTAGATTACTCTAAGCTATTTCCAGTCCTTAATAGAGTCCAAGATTTAGCATATTAGTACTCTTATTGTAACTAAAGTTTATTTCTATTGTTATTATAAGTTTACAACATTGTTTAGAAGTAAAGAAACAGACCTAAGGCCTTTTGAGAATCATTTTTACCCAGAACTCTTAGATTTATCTTTTAATAAGCTTATTGGAGGAAGTTATTAGATTATTAATGCATTGCACTTACAGTTGACCAATTGTATAATTGTTCACAAAATGTGACTTCTATTTGTCCAATTTCTTCATGACCTAAATATTGTGATGATGTTACAATATCATCTTATTTGTTTTTAAAAAAAATACTTGTGATACCACATGTATACATAGATGATTTCACTGTCCTTTACTACTAAGACCAATTAGCCTTGATTAAAAAAGTTTTGAGCTTTATTTACTTATGAAGAGTAATAATTACGACTTTTCTGAAGTTTATCCTAGTACTATAAAATTCTTACAAATATAAGAATCTATTCTAGAGTAAAAGATTATACTTTTTCTATACATAATGTTGATTTATGAATTAAAATCATCAGCATTAGTATCGATTAAAGTCTCGCTCTAATAACATAGTTCTTCAATGTAATAATAGATTCAATGATTATTATGAAAAACTATTAATTTGTAATTAAGGGTTTACACCCTTCTAGGGATCTCTCCTTAGTTGATATTAATCCATTTGAAGCTTTTATTGTTTACACATAGCAGGTTTATCGATACCCTATAAGCTTTGGTTTGCTATTATCGAATGTTCATGATTATAATATCACCATGGGGTTAACGATACTCTAAAGTCTCATACCCCAACATTATTGACTTATAAATATCAATGACACATTACGCTTTGACTTTGTATATGATGTTATCATTTTGATCATTGTGGAGATTATTAGCAATGATTTGGTCCTGACCATGCATTGTAAACTATAGAACTCGACCCTCTATGGATTCGATAAATTAAGGAGCACATGGAACCTTCCTCACCATGTAATGCATTCTTTTTAAGTCTCCACTGCAACCCTAGCTCTTCATTTTTCTGTCGAGGGTTTGGTCTCTGTTACATTTGGTTTGCTGTGGCCATGAGGGCACACCTATGTTCATCTCTAGCTTCCTGCTTACACTAACCTATAGTGAGGGTAGTGCAGCTCTGTCAGTGTATTCTTTTTAGTGTTGGTCTCTTTCATGGCCCTTACTCAGGCTTTCTCTTGCTCCCATCATCAGTGTATCTTGTAATGTGATTCCCTCTCACCTATGTCACTGGAAATTATGAGGGTTTGGGTTGCTTGTTATGTTGATTTGTTGTGTTGGTTTGTTCCTTTGTGGCTCCATAATATTTAGTTCCATGTGAGGTAATTATTTTAGTTTTATTGCCAATTTTGATTTAGAGTTTAATAATAAATGAAAAACATGGCTCTAACTAAACCCCTGGGTTTTTGCTTGCAGACTTGCAGTTCATCACAGGATTGGCAGAACCTTTTGACAAGTTGGATTCACTACAAATACTACGGGTAATCCCTCGTTATAATCTAGCTCCTTGTGCTTGTACAAATTAGGGAAAAAGGGTTTCGTTGGAGAAGTGGCTCAACCTCGATTCATTCGGTGTTTTTTGATGTTTAGTTCAGTTGATAGTATGTACTTTGTTTAATACACCCTTGCTTGTAGCTGGGTTACTCCAGCTATAATTTTGTCACCTGTATTCACTATTTTAAACTTATTGACAGGTTTTTATAGCCCGTGGCTAAGTAATGGTATACTCAGTTTCTTAAAAAAAAATATGGGATTATCCCATATACATGGTTTAATGATTCTTTGTTTTTGAATATTAATAATATATACATTGTATTAGAATAGTTATGATTTCTAAACAGGTTTTCTATAAGTTGTTTGTTGTGTTTATCTTTCGAGCCCTTGCCAAGGTGCTGGGTGAAGTAAATTTGTTATAACTTAAGCCCTTTGGCCTGTCAAAGATATATACTTGGTTACAAGGGCATTTTTTTCCGCGTCGTGCTTTGTCTTAATTATAAAATGGTTTAAAAAAGATTTTAATAAGTTAAAGCTTTGTCTTGTTTATCTATATGAGTTATATAACTTTCTAGTTATGACTGTGTTTGCTTAGGGTTTTACCCTATTCGACTGTGAATAAAGGATTTCTTATTTATTATATTTTATATATAAAATTAGGACTCTAACTAAGACATATTGTATTTATAGTATTTACTTATTGCTTAGAAAATACGAGCTAGGGTTGTTCATGAATGAAACCCTTGTTAAAAGAATAAATCTTTCAGTTTATTTTTAATACATTCTCTTACTTGTTAAATTTGTTTTAAATTAAGGTTACAAGTGTGATATGAAAATTTTCGGCTAAATATTACATTTGTCATCTTGTTTTTCCTTAATGGACTGTAAACCGTTTATATTAATTTAATTGTTTATTAATAATATAATCCCAGTAATTATATTACAACTTAAATGTTTGTCATTTGTAAATATAATATTTGTTTAGGTTTTCGACCTTGTAGTTTACTTTTACAACGATAACATGTTTGTAAATTTAAAAAAAAATCTTTTGATATATATAAACATTTGTTTGTATGTTACTTATTATTATATTCTTATTGTTTCATTTAATAAATTATAGACACGATTTACTGAGAGTTCTTAAAAAGACTATGTAACTTAGTTTGTTCATTATATTTTATTTATTTTAATGACACACTACTTGGTTTCTAACATTTAGTAAACTTAGTTTAGTTGATAAAACAAAACTAAGTATTTGTATTTTATTACTTT
The DNA here is from genome assembly GCA_001517045.1 of Pseudotsuga menziesii. Taxonomy (NCBI): domain Eukaryota; kingdom Viridiplantae; phylum Streptophyta; class Pinopsida; order Pinales; family Pinaceae; genus Pseudotsuga; species Pseudotsuga menziesii. The sequence continues at coordinate 59,738 of LPNX010761228.1, read as the reverse complement.
ATTTAACTGAAAGTAATAAAGTAGCTTGACTATGATATTTATACTGCATTACAAATAGTTACTAAATAAATACAAGGGAATATATAAATAACATAACGCAGTAATCCTCCAGCATATTTTAAATTGAATAAAAGAAATAATCTACTGTTTGAAAACACAACATCTCATCTACTCAGATATTTTCTTGACATAATAATCTTTCTACGTGTACTAGGTTACTGCTATTTCATTATCAGTATAATTACATAAACAAAGAACATAAATAACCAGGTCATTATACTTTTAATTATAACTTACATTTTGAAATAAATTAATCTCCTAATATGAAATGTAGAACCGCATCTATTCAATTCAGGCTCCTATCATTTTCTTCATCTACTTTAAATGCTCTATCTGTGCTGGAGTACACTCTGGTCATTACAAACATGGAAAAACATAGATTAGAATTATTTTCCATCTATTGTAGATTCATTCTTTCAATAATCTAAAATATTACTAACTCTAACAGTTTACAACTAAATATTTAACATTCATTAATGAGTGAGATTCACATTTAACTATCTAACATAGTAACACAATAGAATGTAGAACTTGAGTAGGATGGACAACAACAACATTAGGAGGACATTCCTCCCTACAAAATCCTCGAGAGCACTCAGACAACGCTTCCTCATGACCCTCGAGATTTTTTCTGGTCTTCTTGGTTGAGAACTGGTGGAGCATGCAAACACAAACTAGTTCAATGACTCAGTAAAATACTCTGCACTGAGCAGTAAAATCTTTTATCTGAAAAGCTACACTAGATCAATTAGCAGTTATCCCCTCAAACTCTTTTCACAATTCCCTTCCATTGAATTTCTCTGAAGTACATTCACCTGAATGATAACTTCTCTAGAATGAGCATCCTCAGCTCTCTTCAATGGGTATTTTTTATACAGATTGCCTAGGTCTTTTGGGTCAGTTATCATTAATTGAGCCACGTGCTCTGATTCCACTTTCTTGGGGGATCATGACCCCAAATGTAGGGAGGTGGCCACTTTCACTAGTTGGAAGTGGTTTGAGGATGCTTCCACATGTCTATTTTCTCTCCACTGAGTCTCCTTCACCAATTTGACCAGTAAACACTCTTTTAACAGCTCTCTGTAACATCCCTCTCATATCCTAAATATTTTGTAAATTCAAATAATATTGTACTTGTCTCCAAGTGAGGAGCTCAAGGCCAAGGCCCCACCAGAAACAAACCTTGAAACCTATACACGTTAAAGATGTAGGAGGCATAAATAAAATGACATGACTTAACCAAAAAAGATAAAGAACAATACGGTTAAAGATCCACAAGAGATACCGTGGCTCTACGAATCAGCAGTATTAGAGATAATATCTGCGCCTACCAAGTCACCTGCTTTGCTAAAACTTATCACGATCAAGACATCACAACTCAGTACTTAGCCGTAATATGATTAAATCAGGATAGTAGGAGTCGCACTCGGTAGAATTAAGGGGAATACGAGGATAAGAGCAACCCAAGGGGATAAAGTTCAAAGGGACTAGTCTCCTTAAAAATAAAAATAAAAAAATAAATGAATAATTGTGGTTAAAGTGGTTGAGACCCCTTATAACCCTATGTGATTAAGTGGACACGTTATGTTGATCATTTAAAAAGGAAAAAGGTAAGATATCTCTCCTTATTAAAAATAAATGTAGTATGGTATATCTTCATTTGTGTACAACGCACAAAATTTGATTTAACTCCTATGTTAAGCCAAGTGAAATTAGTTTCTTAGTAAGACAGAAAGGAATAATGAAGGAGAGGCCATTTCGAGGAGACACAAGACTGCAAAAATTTTGTCAAAAGCAAAATTTTAGGAAGACAATCCTCGGCAAAAACAGTGGCAGAATTGCTGCCTTGTTTTGTGGGAAACTCTGTACGCCTTAGGAAAAACCGTTTCTTTTAGGTTATTTAAGCAGGGTGGAAAGATGTTAAGGGGGATGCCCAGAATGCTTATTGGGAAAAAAACCATTTTCCATCTAGAGGGAGAGAGAAAGCATAAATTTGGGGAAAATCATTGTGGGAGCTTGCGCTGTTGATGGTTATGCAGTCTGACGGAGGGGTTTTTTTTATACAACCTAGGAGAGCTTGCATGTGAATGGAAAGCGTGCGGCTGGGTTCTATGTTGGATCTATGATTTGACAAAACCCAATTTTTGCTTGGTATGAGTCTCTTATTTTTCCTACAATTTAAAATTCTGAAAGTGGACGCTATCGTGGTTTATGATTGGGTCTCTACGCTTGTGCTTCTGGAAGCTAGATGGAGATCAAGATTTTCTTGTTTTACAATCGTTCTATTTCTTGATTTTGATTATGAATACTGGGTTGTGACTTTTACCTTGAAGTCGATGATTTAGGGTAACCAAGTATGCATTGAATAGATCTATCCTTCAGCATGATATTCAGATCTGTAATTGTGTAATCGATCCGACTGGATGCTGGATTGCTCTCCCTTTTTATGGATCTTTGTTAGGTGGCCTGACTATACCTAGCATGCGCTTGGTTTTGATTTGGGCCCGATTGGATTATTCCTATTTCTTTATAGAAAATTCCCACACTATGACCACCGACTTTAAAATGATTCACACTAGTTTCTTATCCTGGTGTTACAAGCCCTTTCCTGGTGGAGATTTGGAATCCATCTATGGATTGCCGATAAATCCGAAGGACATGTTTTGCTTACTTATAAATCCCTTTGCGTGGACTAATGGCTGAGACGTTATGTCTTTTAGCAGAGCGGAGTGTGTGTCATCCATGGAAAATCGCCATTGTAGCTTTTTTTTGGTGCATTTTTCTAACTGGGATTTCTAGATGCCGCCAATGTTCAAGTGAGGGAGGGCTGTTAGCTGTTAGCATTTTTTCTTAGGTGAAATAAGAACATGTCATGACAAGAACACTCCCTATTTTCCAGTATGTTTAAAGGGTTTGGTTTTATATAAGTTTTAGAACAATGAACACCATTTATCAATATCTTATATGATGCTTGACAGGGTTAATGTTATGGATTATTATTAGCAATGATCCTTATTAACTAGGTATCCCATATTTTTAGTCAGCCTTAGCAAGGGAAAAATCCTCGATAAAACAACCTTAAGAATGATAAAAACCTTTGATAAGAAAAAATTGAGGCTCAAAACGCTCGATGTCTACTATAATTGGGAATGGTTCTGTGTGTTTATAAAATTATGTATGCATGGCCAGTTCATAAGTAATGAACAGCTTCCCTCACCTGAGTTGTAGAAATCATTACTTCTGAAAAATGGTGCCACACATCAAAGAAATTATTGGCAGAACTTTGATTCTAAAAAACGGTGCTGCACTTCTAATGTCTTAGATGTGATATTCCAATGGGACTTCATGATTGAAGTCATAGTAAGGTTTTATTCTATTAAATTTATGGAACCATCATTATTTATTTTGGTAGACAGCTAGACGTAATAAGAAAATACCCATGGAAATCACTCTGGTAATAAGTTTATGTGAGTGGTTTCATATCAGTAATATGATTTCATTTAAATTGTTACAACAACTATGCTATTTTATTAAATTATTTTGGGGTTGTTCACAGATTTGTGGGGGTTGTGTGAAACTAGTAATTGGAAATAATAGCCTAAAATTTAAGAATTAAATTGGTCTCTCTCAGAACTGTTCAGCTAGTGTGCCAGGGTTTTCGAGAGCACATTGTGCTTGTTTTTATTGCTTTACAGGTTATGTATTAATAGGAAAAGATAAATATTAACATTAAAGAAGGATTAAGTAAAAGAAGTTTAGTCTTGAGTCTATGATGAGAATGATTGTTACCTATCGATCCACAAGTACCTCTATTTGCGTTTGTAGAGAACTTAGGATTTACTCTCACAGACGGAGTCCATGAAAAAGAAAAAGAAAGCATGGTAACCATGTTGTGCATATTGTAACCGTTTATGAAAATAAATGTCACATGATGCGACCGTTTGGTAGACATAACCCCGAGTTTGGGGTGAACCACGTACTTCGGTGTCTCTTTCATGACATGCTGTATGTTGTTTATCTTCACCTGAATATGGGTGACTTTGTGTGTTGTGTCTAAATGTTCTACTTCCTTCATGTTATTTCTGCACATATGATCATGTTCTGCAAATGGACTTTAGTACTGTAAAGGAATATCGAAGAATGTTATTGTGATCTTAATGTTTTATGGTACGCATAGTAAGTAATTTTTAGAGCACTATGATGATGCAATGCTTGCAGTTATGAATAGTATCTTAGGGGATCTACATTAAAGAAATTTCTTGAATGATTGTTTTACAATGCATGTGGTTTTGACCTTATGAAATTGGATTGGACATATTTTTTATGAAATGCCATTTAAAGTCTACTGCGAACAGGACCGACTCATTTTGCAGTAATAGTGAAAGAACTCTTTTACCCACTTTCACACATAATGGCATTGAGGTACAAGAGGTACATTACATATGGTATCAGAGCCAGCTACAATGCTAGACCCTTAAGAATGGGCTAACTTAGATAGTTTTGCATATTTACATTTGGAAGAAATTGCGGTAGTTCGTACTCGCTCATAATTTCGTCTTTTGCAGAACAATTCACGGAAGGGGGAAAGTGTCAATCTTCAAATTCCGGTCTTTATTGTGGCATACATTTAAGTTCCGAGTGATTGTGTGAGCCAAGGTTGCTATTTTGCATAACAGTGATTTCGGTAATGTATCTATCAAATTTTTATTGAATGGGCTTATGAAATAGATCGGGGAAATTGCAGGTAAACTGACTTATTGTATTTTTCTTAAATGATGTGGAAAAAAAAACTAAGTTTAATGTTGATTTGTATTTTTTATTTTTATTTTTCTGAAAAAACTAGAAAAAACGCAGCCATTAACTATATGTTGAATTTCTTCCAATGCTTTGCTCTAACTGATGATTCCTTATGGGAAACGTTTATTTCAGCGTTGTAGAAAACTAGATCCATTAACTTAATTGAGATCTTGTGTGTTGTTAAAATTATTTGAGTCTTAATTGAAGAACTCGATCAACAGGATGATTGAAATTAGTGTGGATTTTCAGCATAGAAAGCATGTCCCTTTTATTAATTTGAGATCTTGTAGGATTTGTTCCAAGAAATTTTGTTTTCAACTGAAGATTGTGATCCCAGGGTTGGCTAAATCGCTACAGATCAAATTGATAAGAAAATTTAATCTTTATGTTATCCTCCAGCATATTCCATAAAGGCCCCGACGTGCTACATAAAAAAAATCCATTACATTTCCCTTTCAATAAAAGAGAGATGTTTGTTCTAAACACTTTTGCTAAACGTGTCAGACAAATCGTCCATTCTTCCATGTGTTTTTTGCTTGTTTCCATTTGGCTTTACATTTTGGACTTAATTTGTAAAATACTGCTTCTGTGTGAGGAATCACGTTTACCATGCTTGAAAATTCGCGTTGCAATGGCAGTTTTCATAGTACAATTTACAAATGACGTGTACAGTAAAGATTAGAACTTAGTATATAATTTTGATTCTGATTTCAGCTATTAGACGTCCTGTGCTTGACAAAGATGTTTATTATGGCCACCTTAATATTTGATTTTGATGTCATTCTATTGTGCTCATTTTACACCTCATGGAATATTGGGATCTCTATCGTTATTTGTGAATGATTTAAGTGCGTGGAATATAAGTTATCAGGAGCTTGTGCTTGATGGTGTTGATATCATGGTATTAGTATGCAAGCTAATAGCAGTAATTAATGTTTGATGGAAGGGGGTTATATGTTTGGTTTAAAGTTGTAACAGTATTAGTATGCAAATATCTATTTACTCAATACTCTATGTTTATACATTGCAAGGAGTATTATTTGAATAATAATAGCCTCTCTTGTGCAAATTGATTTTTGTTGATTTAAGTGGTTTAGGGCTGCACTATCGCTCCCCCAATTGCTCGTAGTGGTAGGTAGTTTGAACAGCTGAGCATGCCATCCAATTATGGATTGGCTTAAAAGTTGCTTGAAATTGAAGCAAGTAATAGAGGTTGTTGTGGTTGGAAATTTCTTGGGCCAGTTTTATTGAGTTTTGTATTCCTTAATGTGCAGTAAAATTCTTCTTTTTGCTTTGAAATTGAACTGATTCATATGCGGTGAGACTTTCTTGTTGATTAGTTGTTTTGATAAATATGTTTATTCAACTTGGTGCTGAACATTCAATGTTAATTTGGATGAACTTGGGACTATGGTTGGGATATATTTACGCAAATGGCACTGTAGGAACTGTCTAATAGTATTTCCAGAACACGAGCTTCATAGAGACAGCTCGATTGTTGAGTTTCTTTCAACTGGTGACATCCACTTTATCTCAAGTTTTTGGTTTGGTGGGTGTTGAATAATTATCAGCAGTTCATTGAGGATGCCCATCTCTGTAGTTGAATTATTTTAATCATGGATATTTTAGAAGGGGCAGTTTAACAAAAATAATTTTTTTATTGGTCTTTTTGATTGGGATTTTCTGACTTTTATTGTGGTGAGGCTTGTTGCAGGCAATTTACCTTGTTTAGAATTGCTAACATGTTTTGGATGTTCGTCCTTATGGGACTCTTTCTTGATTTAGATTTCTGAACTTTGGACATTGCAGCCAATCTACTTCTTACTAAACTTACATTCATTATTAGTTTTTGGGACATTGCTAACACTCTACAACTGACTTGTTTGACATAAGACAAATGGAGGAGCTATGATAGCGCCTTGTCTTCAGGGACTTGGCTCTTCCCTTGGGTTGGTTTATTAATGTTTCCACCATTAGCTGAAGTAGAGTTGAAAGCAAGAAGTTGGTTTGCACAGAAGTAGCTCTATTCGAGATGGCAGTTAAATAGTCTCTAATAGATTTATCGAGGCCCACAAGAATTCTATAATTTGTTTAGAAACTTATAAATCTAGTAGATAGAAAGTTCAGATGTAGTATATATAAAATTGCAACCGTGAGTGAAATTTGATTCTGTTGTAATAAATTGAAGTTAACGAGTGGTTGCATTGTCAAATTTCATAGGTTGTATGTGTTTTCTTGCGAATGGTGTTGGTATAATAAATTGAAAGGATCTTGTGGCTTTTTTTGAATTCCTTCTTGTCAATTCAGTGTTTAAAAGAAATGGAAAAGGCATGGGAAATTGCGGCTCTGAGGAGTGCTAAAGCCCCAGGACTGTAAGGGGTTAAGAAGATATGAGAAAAAAAACTCATGGGCATAAATTTGTCACCACGAGGAAGTGGTGATGGGGGTAGTGGTTGAAAGCTACCTTGTTTGTTTTCCTTGGGCCAACGAGGGACCACTATGCATTTTGGGGACGCCTAGATGTAATACATTTGGTTAAGACTCGTTCTGCACACATTAAGAGGACTGTCACAAGAGTGGGGTGTTGATGTATATGTAACTTCAAAATGTATTCTTCTATATATTTCATATATTGTAACCCGATGTTTATTCCGGGATGTTTCTATTATTT
>LPNX010761228.1:3822-36455 GCA_001517045.1 Pseudotsuga menziesii | reverse complement strand
CATGAATGTCTAAATTAGTTTTTTATTTTCAGTTATAGCTTTTAATTCATATATCATTTGAACTGCTACTAAGGAATCCATTGTCCTTAGTAGGTACTCATTCGTACAAGCTAGGGATAAAACCCTAGCAACAGTATCATGGCACCAATGAACACTAGAAATTGCAGATGGTTACAATTTTGTACGTAATGTACTGAAGAAAATTGTGCTGGACTCGAACATGTTGTACGAAAAATGCAGGTTTTGGACCATAGCAACTCGAGAAGATATAGAAAGATCCCGAGGGATCAAGATGAAGAGGACGAGGAGAGGAAAATATGGCAAATAAGAAGAAGGAAATTGGCAGAAAACAGGAACACTGAGGACGGTGTTATTGTTAAGGGGGAGAGGATGTAACATCCCTCTCATATCCTAAATATATTGTAAATTCAAATAATATTGTACTTGTCTCCGGGTGAGGAGCTCAAGGCCAAGGCCCCACCGAAAACAAACCTTGCAACCTATATAAGTTAAAGATGTAGGAGGCATAAAGACAATGACATGAATTAACCACAAAATATAAAAAACAAGATGATTAAAGATCCACAAGGGATACCGTGGCTCTACGAATCAACAGTATTAGAGATAATATCTACGCCTACCAAGTCACCTGCTTCACTAAAAATTATCACGATTGAGACATCACAACTCGGTACTTAGCCATAATATGATTAAATTGGGATAGTAGGAGTCACACTCGGTATAATTAAGGGGAATACAAGGATAAGAGCAACCCAAGGGGCTAAAGTTCAAAGGGACTACACTCCTTAAAAATAAAAATAATTAAATAAATAAATAATTGTGGTTAAAGTGGTTGAGAGCCCTTATAACCTTATGTGATTAAGAGGACGTGTTATGTTGATAATTTAAAAAGGAAAAAGGTAAGATATCTCTCCTTATTAAAAATAAATATATTATGGTATATCTTCATTTGTGTACAACGCACAAAATTTGATTTAACTCCTATGTTAAGCCAAGTGAAATTAGTTTCTTAGTAAGACAGAAAGGAATAATGAAGGAGAGGCCATTTCAGGGAGACACAGGACTGCAAAAAAATTGTCAAAAGCAAAATTTTAGGAAGACAGTCCTCAGCAAAAACAGTGGCAGAATTGCTTCCTTGTTTTCTGGGAAACTCTGCACGCCTTAGGAAAAACCATTTATTTTAGGTTATTTAAGTAGGGTGGCAAGATGTTAAGGGGGACGGCCAGAATGCTTATTGGGAAAAAAACCATTTTCCTTTGAGAGGGAGAGAGAAAGCATAACTTTGAGGAAAATCATTGTGGGAGCTCGCGCTGTTGATGGTTATGCAGTCCGATGGAGGGATTTTTTTTATACAACCTAGGAGAGCTTGCATGTGAATGGAAAGCATGCAGCTGGGTTCTATGTTGGATCTGCAATTTGACAAAAACCAATTTTTTCTTGGTATGAGTCTCTTATTTTTCCTATAATTTAAAATTCTGAAAGTGGACGCTATCGTGGTTTATGATTGGGTTTGTACGCATGTGCTTGTGGAAGCCAGATGGAGATCAAGATTTTCTTGTTTTACAATCTTTCTATTTCTTGATTTTGATTATGAATACTGGGTTGTGACTTTTACCTTGAAGTCGATGATTTAGTGTAGCCAAGTATGCACTGAATAGATATGTCCTTCAGCATGATATTCAGGTCTGTAATTGTGTAATCAATCTGACTGGATGCTGGATTGCTGTCCCTTTTTATGGATTTTTGTTAGGTGGCCTAACTATACCTGACATGCATTTCGTTTTGATTTGGGCCCGATTGGATTATTTCTATTTCTTTATAGAAAATTCCCACACTGTGACCACCGACTTTGAAATGATTCATACTAGTTTCTTATCCTAGTGTTACAAGCCCTTTCCTGGTGGAGATTCGGAATCCATCTATGGATTGCCGACGAATCCAAAGGACATGTTTTCCTTACTTATAAATCCCTTTGCATGGACTAATGGCTGAGATGTTATGTCTTTTAACAGAGCGAACTGTGTGTCATCCACAAAAATCACCATTGTAGCTTTTTTTTGGTGCATTTTTCTAACTGGGATTTGTAGATGGTGCCAATGTTCAAGTGAGGCAGGGTTGTTAGCTGTTAGCATTTTTTCTTAGGTGAAATAAGAACATGTCATGAAAAGAACACTCCCTATTTTCCAGTATGTTTGAAGGGTTTGGTTTTATATAAGTTTTAGAACAATGAGCGCCATTTATCAATATATTATATGATGTTTGACAGGGTTAATGTTATGGATTATTATTAGCAATGATCCTTATTAACTAGGTATCTCATATTTTTAGTCAGCCTTAGGAAGGCAAAAATTCTGGATAAAACAGCCTTAAGAATGATACAAATTTTTGATAAGAAAACTTTGAGGCTCAAAATGCTCGATGTCTACTATAATTGGGAATGGATCTGTGTGTTTATAAAATTATGGATGCATGGCCATTTCATAAGTAATGAACAACTTCCCTCACCTAAGTTGTAGAAATCCTTACTTCTGAAAAATGGTGTTGCACATCAAAGAAATTATTGGCAAAACTTTGATTCTCAAAAACGATGCTGCACTTCTAATGTATTAGATGTGATATTCCAATGGGACTTCATGATTGAAGTCATAGTAAGGTTTTATTATATTAAATTTATGGAACCATCTTTATTTATTTTGGTAGACGACTAGATGTAATAAGAAAATACCCATCGAAATCACTCTGGTAACAAGTTTATGTGATTGGTTTCATATCAGTAATATGATTTCATTTAAATTATTATAACAACTATGCTATTTTATTAAATAATTTTTGGGTTGTTCACAGATTTGTGGGGGTTGTGTCAAACTAGTAATTGGAAATAATAGCCTGAAATTTAAGAATTAAATTGGTCTCTCTCAGAACTGTTCAGCTAGTGTGCCAAGTTTTTCGAGAGCACACTGCGCTTGTTTTTATTGCTTTACAGGTTATGTATTAATAGGAAAAGATAAAGATTAACATTAAAGAAGGATTAAGTAAAAGAAGTTTAGTCTTGAGTCTATGATGAGAATGATTGTTACCTATCGATCCACAAGTACCTCTATTTTTTTTTGTAGAGAACTTATGATTTACTCCCACAGACGGAGTCCATGAAAAAGAAAAAGAAAGCATGGTAACAATGTTGTGCATATTGTAACCGTTTATGAAAATAAATGTTGCATGATGCGACCGTTTGGTGGACATAACCCTGAGTTTGGGGTGAACCACGTACTTCGGTGTCTCTTTCATGATGTGCCTTATGTTGTTTATCTTCACGTGAATATGGGTGCCTTTGTGTGTTGTGTCTAAATGTTCTACTTCCTTCATGTTATTTCTGCACATATGATCCCGTTCTGCAAATGGACTTTAGTACTGTAAAGGAAGATCGAATAATGTTATTGTGATCTTAATGTTTTATGCTACGCATAGTAAGTCATTTTCAAAGCACTATGATAATGCAATGCTTGCAGTTATGAATAGTATCTTAGGGGATCTACATTAATGAAATTTCTTGAATGATTGTTTTACAATGCACGTGGTTTTGACCTTATCAAATTGGATGGGACATCTTTTTTGTGAAATGCCATTTAAAGTCTACTGCTAACAGGACCGACTCATTTTGCAGTAATAGTGAAAGAACTCTTTTACCCAATTTAACACATAATGGCATTGAGGTACAAGAGGTACATTACACTCTCCTAAGCTATTGTCTCGACCTTTATTTATTTATAATTAAAATATTTAGAATTACATTAAATATCCTTGACTCTGCTGAGTCATCAATTACAACTTAGCATAAAATTTAACATATTGTCGTTAAATAAAATCAAATAAGATAATATTTTTTTTTGTTGCAAAATTGGGGCATGTGACATACACACCGCCTTAGAACATAACATCATCCTCGATGTTATTTATTCTTCATCCTCAGAATTCCGCTGGAATAGAGTTGGATATGCATCTCGGATATTAATTTCCAATTCCTATGCGACTTCCTCTGGACTAAGGTGCTTCCATTGCACCTTCACCTATCCAATGGTGTGGTTCCAAAGTGTGATCTCCCTCCACCCAAGGGTATAGTCTGGTTCCACTAGAAAATCTCCTTCTGGTTCCACCTATACATCATTCCGGTTAACAACACGACTAGCATCATGAACATATTTCTTTAATACAAAAATTTGAAAGACATTATCTAGTCTTAAATTGGGTGGTAATGCTAATTGATAAGATACTTGCCCAATTCTTGACAGAATTTCAAATGGACCACAGTAACGAGGTGCTAGTTTTGCACAACTCTCCAATCTCAGAGAGCTCTTTTTGGGCCTCACCTTGATGAACACATGTTCACCTACATGAAACTCCTTTGGAGTTATTTTAAGGCCTTCTTTACTTTTCTTTCAATCTTGTGAAACTTTCAAATTACCTTGTACCTTCTTTACAATTTATTCCATTTCCTTTAACATTTCAAGACCTAATACCAATTTATCCACCAGATTACTCCAAGAGATAGGAGTATTACATTTCCTTCCATACAAAATTTTGAAAGCACTGAAACTGGCTGATGCCTGATAACTATTATTATAAGAAAATTCTATGAGATGCAAATAATCCTCCCATTTACCTGGCTGGACTTTCACATACATTCTTAATAAATCTTCCAGTACTTGTTTTACTCTTTTAGTTTGTCCATTTTTTTGAGGATGGAACAAAGTACTAAAATTTAATGTAGTAAGTTAATCCTTTAAACAAACACTCCCAAAAGTTACCTATAAATTTAGGATCTCTATCTAAAATTATGACTTTCGGTATTCAATGCAATTGAAAAATCTGTTTTAGAAATATATTAGCTATATTTACAGCTTTATATGACGTTTTAACAGGTATAAAGTGAGCTGCTTTACTTAACTTATCGACTACTACCATAATAGAATCATTTAAATTTTGATTTCTAGGAAGTCCAGTAACAAAATCGAGACTGATTATCTCCGATTTCCAACTAGGAATGGGTAATGGCTGAAGTAAGCCAACTGGGTGTTGATGTTCAGCTTTCATCTGCTGACATTCAAAACACCTAGCGATATATTCTGCTAATGCAGTCTTCATATTTGGCCAAAAATATTCTTTTCTTAACATAGTTATAGTCTTTTGATAACCTAGATGACCTGAGTATGGAGTTTTGTGGATTTCATCCAAAATTAACAATTTACCTTTAGGTACGTTAGGTACATACATTCTATCTTTATACAGTAAAAATTATTTTGCATTCAAAATGTAACCTTTACTTAATATTTTTGTTGGATTTTCTTTAGTTCTAGTTTGTAAATTTTGGTAAATTTCATCTTGTTATATTCCTGCTTTAAGCTGTTCATCTAAATATGTCATATAAGTGTTGATAGATGCTGCAAAATTTAGCCTTGCATTCCTACTTAATGCATCACCAACTTTAATTTCTTTACCTTTAATTTGTTGAATTTTGAAATCATACTCACTTAGAAAAGCTAGCCACCTAGCTTGTCTAGCATTTAGATTAGGCTGATCTAACAGATACTTTAATCATTTATTATCAGTCATTAAAATAAATTTTCTACCAATTAGGTGATGTTGCCACATCTTTAGAGCATGTATAATAGCAGTTAATTCGAGATCGTAAGTTGCATAATTATTTTCATGATTTTTTAATTTTCTAGACTCATAGGAAATAACAAGCCCGTATTGAGTTAGAACAACGATTAAGCCATCATTGCAGGCATCAGTGCACACTACAAATTCTATATTTGGATCAGCTATTCTTAAAATAGGTGGGTTGGTTAATAAAGTTTTTAACTTTTTAAAGCTTTCCTCACATTTCTGGTTCCAATCAAACTTCTTTCCTTTATTCTACAAAGAAGTTATCATATTCACGATCCTCTAAAAACCTTCAATGAACCTCCGGTAGTAACCGGTAATTCCCATGAAAGATTGAACATCAGTTACATTCCTTAGGAACAGGCCAATCTTCGATCTCCTTTATCTTTTCGGGTTCTACTAAAATCCCTTCCTTGGTAACCACATGACCTAAATATTGAATCTTATCCTTGAAGAAATCACATTTACTAAACTTTGCAAAGAGTTGGTGATCTTGTAACTCTTGCAAAACAATTTTTAAATGTATTTTATGTTCTTCATTAGTTTTTGAATAGATTAATATACCGTTGATGAACACAACTACAAACTTATCTAGATACTTATGCATAACGTTCTTCATTAAACACATAAAAACACTTGGGGCATTAGTAAGCCCGAATGGCATGACGACAAACTTGTAATGGCCATATCGAGTTCTAAAAGTTGTCTTAAGATGTCTTCTTCTTTAATCCTAACTTGATGATATCCATAACTTAAATCTATTTTCAAAAACACCGTGGCTCCACATAGTTGATCAAAGAGATCATCTATGCAGGGAAATGGGTATCGATTTTTAATGGTCATCATATTCAACTGATGGTAATCTATGCAAAGTCACATGGTTTCGTCCTTTTTCTTAACGAAGATGACAAGTGCCCCCAAGGGATACAAATTAGGTTGAATATACTTTTTATGAATAAATTCTTTTAGTTGAGACTTCAATTCATTAAGTTCAAGTATTTTCATTCGATAAGGGGCCTTTGAGCTAGGTACTGCACCAAGTAGCAATCCAATGGTGAAATCTAATTCCCTTTTCGGAGGTAGTCCCAGAATTTCTTCAAGAAATACATCAACATATTCTCTTAACACTGGTATGTCTTCCAATTTTAATTTATCTGTCTTATTTAGATTCTCCTCATCAGTTATTATTACTACATAAGGTTTACAACCCATCCTAACAGCTCTCTTAAGCTGTAGAGCAGAAATATGCCTTATGGTGTTTTTTCTAGGGATTCTTTTTACACTTACTGGTTTTCCCTCATTGTTTAAACATGTAAAGGTTTTATCATAACAATTTAAAATTACCCTATGTTGTTCTAACCAATCCATACCGATCAACAAATCATAAGAGCCAAGACGTAATACATTAAGCTTTACAATAGTTTCAAAATGATCCATAACTACTGCACATTCTTTTACAAAACAAGTTACCTTCCTTTTAGCACCAGTGGCTAACTGAACCAACTAAGAATTTTTAAAATTTTCAACAAGCAATTTACATTTTTCTACCATTTTAGGTGAAATATAACTTAGACTAGCTCCTGGATCAATCAAAATAGTTATAGGGGTTTGATTTATCATACCTTCTACTTCCACCATGGAATTTGGATATTCTTCTTGTCGATTCTCCAAGGCTGCATTGATTCTTGGCATAGTCCTCACTAATTCTCTAACAGTCATCTCCTCTTGTATAGTATGAATATTATTGACGGTCTTTTTTCAATTAGGACAGACTGAAGCATAGTGTGGGCCATTACACTCCCAACACTTTATAGGTTCTTTGCGTTCAAATTTCTTGATATTAGCAAATTCTTTACCCTTTGAATTATTCTGATTGCTTGGTTAATTATTCTTATTTCCTCAGAAATTTTTGTTAGGAAAATTTCTAGCCTTATTGTTCTTAGAATTTCTATTGGGCACAAAGTCTTTCTTCTTTTGCTCATACTGATTATTCTTCTTCTTCGCCTTCCAGTTGGCCATGCTTTCCTTCTTCCGATTCTATTTGTAACAGAAGTTGGGTTTCCTCATGGCTTCTTCCAAAGTCTTTGGATTGTCATACTCAATCATGTCCTTAATATGATAAGGTAGACAACTGAGGAATTGTTGTACCTTTGGTTTCTCATCTACAAGGTATGGCACATACCTAAGCATACTTAAAAACTTGCTATTTAGATATTTCATTGTCATTGATCCTAACTTAAGCTCGTAGAACTTTTTTTCTCTCTCCTCATAATATTGCTCACACAGAAATTTCTTTTTAAAGTACCTCTTGAAATTAATCCAATTTACATTTTTCTCTTTTATTCCCTTCACTCTCTTCAAGTCCTGCCACCAAATGCTAGCCTCTCCTGAGAGATTGTAAATAACCATTCTAGCCTTTAATTGCTTAGAATAGTTATATATCTGGAAGTACTTCTTCATCCCAGATAACCAGGATTCTACTTCCTCCCCCTTCTCAGTCTCTCCATTGAATGTTGGTGGTTTTATCTTTTTGAATTCCCTAAAAGTTTCCTCATAAGGTTTGTATTTCCTCTTTTTAGTATAATGATTGTCATCACTATTATCACTAGTAGAATGCAAATTATGTTGTTAACCAAACACCTCTGAAGATGGACTACTTTCATTTTTAGTATGTTTCATCTTATTAAATTTAGGTTCATGACTTGCATCTTCTGATTCAGTTCTTCTATCCCTACCCTTAGTTTGAAACCTTTCTATTAGGATTTGATGCAGCTCCTCCTAATCCCTCGGAATCCTTTCATTCTCTCATTTTACAGATTCCATTTCAAATTTTAGGTCTTTTACTATTTGTAATAGTCTTGAGGAATTGGTAGTTAAATATTCTGGTATAGGATCTCTTGGTAATTTTTCTAGTTTAGTAAATGGAAATTCCTCCTCTGCATATTCCTCCAGCCTTTCCAGACTTGTTTGTTAAACTTTATAAACAATTTCTCTATTGAATGACATTTAAAAGAAAATACATTAGCATAATAATTCAATTTACTGTTTCATAAAAAGTTAGTTGGGCTTCATCAAGGCCTAGTGTTTGAACCTTGTGCTCTCATACCACATGTCAAACCCCCAAATTTTCACAAATTTTTAAATTTTTTTATGTAACATAAACTGTTTATAGACGCAGTTAGATAGCTGCTAGAAGCTAATAGCAGGAATGAAACAGTTAACAAAAATAACCATTAACATTAACGCATATAGATTTATACTATTTTAATTTTGATATGTGATGTAAATAAGTTGCATTCAGTTGTTTCTAGTTACACTGACAGTTTGTCTTTGTCAAGTAGGTGAGAATTTACTTTCTAACTAGGGATTACTTAGCGATTGCTAACTTTTTTGCAATTCCACATCTTATAGGCTTGGTAGGTAAATTTTGATCCAGTAAGAGTTTAATTAAGGCGTTAATCCATATATACTTCTTTAGCATAGAATATACTGCTAGAGTAAAAGTTTGCTTGCTTAAATTCAAGGGTTTTATGATGTAAAGTACCTTCTCCTTATCTGTGTTGCAACTATATTAGTAATTTAAAAGCGTGTCAATATGATCAGTATCTTTACATTATTGGTGGACTATTATAATAATGATTGTTACTTAGATTACTCTAATCTATTTCCAATCCTTAATAGAGTCCAAGATTTCGCATATTAGTACTCTTACTATAACTAAAGTTTATTGCTATTGTTATTATAAGTTTACAACACTGTTTCTAAGTAAAGAAACATACCTAAGGCCTTTTGAGAATCAAGTTTACCAAGAAATCTTAGCTTTATCTTTTAATTAGCTTATTGTAGGAAGTTATTAGATTATTAATGCATTGCACTTAGAGTTGACCAATTGTATAATTGTCCACAAAATGTGACTTCTATTTGTCGAATTTCTTCATGACCTAAATATTGTAATGATATTACAATATCATCTTATTTGTTTAAGAAAAAAAATACTTGTGATACCACATGTATACTTAGATGATTTCACCATCCTTTACTATTAAGACCAATTAGCCTTGATTGAAATTATTTTGAGCTTTATTTACTTATGAAGACTAATAATTACAACTTTTCTGAAGCTTATCCTAGTACTATAGAATTCTTACAAATATAAGAATCTATTCTAGAGTAAAAGATTATACTTTTTATATACATAATGTTGATTTATGAATTAAAATCATAACCATTAGTAGCAATTAAAGACTCACTCTGATAACATAATTCTTCAATGTAATAACAGATTCAATGATTGTTATGAAAAACTATTAATTTGTAATGAAGGGTTTACACCCTACTAGGGATCTCTTCTTAGTTGATATTAATCCATTTGAAGCTTTTATTGTTTGGCACATATCAAGTTTATCGATACCCTATAAGCTTTGGTTCATTATTATTGAATGTTCATGATTATAATATCACCACGGGGTTAACGATACTCTAAATCTCATACCCCAACATTATTGACTTATAAATATCAATGATACATTTCACTTTGACTTTGTATATATGATGTTATCATTATGATCAGTATGGACAGTATTAACAATGATTTGGTCCTGATCACACTTGCATACTATAGAACTCGACCCACTATGGATTCGATAAATTAAGGGGCACATGGAACCTTCCTCACCATGCAATGCATGCTTTTTAAGTCTCCACTACAACCCTAACTCTTCATTGTTTTGTCGAGGGTTTGGTCTTTGTTATGTTTGGTTTGTTGCAGCCATGAGGGCATGCTTGTGTTCATCCCCAGCTTCATTGTCTATGGACTGAAACGTTTCCACTTAAGTGTGGTGGTTGGAGAGACATACAACTCAATTTTTTTTTTTTTGCTTACGTAAGCTATTGTGAGGGTAGTGCAGCTCTGTCAGTGTATTCTTTTTCGTGTTGGTCTCTTTCATGGCCCTTACTGAGGCTTGCTCTTGCTCTCATTGTTGGTGTAGCTTGTAACGTGAGTCCTTGTCACCTTTGTCACTGGATATTACGAGGGTTTGGGCTACTTGCTATGCTGATTTGTTGTGCTGGTTTGTTCCTTCATGGATCCATAATCTTCAAGTCCATGTGAGGTAATTATTTTAGTTTTATTACCAATTTTAATTTATAGTTTAATAATAAATGAAAAACACAGCTCTAACTAAACCCCTGGGTTTTTACTTGCAGACTTGCAGTTCGTCATAGGCTTGGCAGAGCCTTTTCCCAAGTTTGGCCTTTTCCCAAGTTTGATTCACCACAAATTCTATGGGTAAGCCCGAGTTATAATGTGGCTCCTCATGCTTGTACAAATTAGGGAAAAAGGGTTTCATTTGAGAAGTGGCTTGACCTCGGTTCATTCTGTATTTTTAGATGTTTAGTTCAGTTGATTGTATGTACTTTTTTTAATACGCCCTTCCTTGTAGTCGAGTTATTACAGCTATAATGCCATGACCTGTATTCAATGTTTTCAACTTATTGACAGGTTTTTATAGCCCGTGGCTAAGTAATGATATACTGAGTTTCTTAAAAAAAAAATGGGATTCTCCCGTGGTCATGGTTTAATGATTCTTTGTTTTTTAATATTAATAACATATACATTGTATTATAATAGTTATTATTTGTAAAAATGTTTTCTGTAAGTTGTTCGTTGTGTTTATATTTTGAACCCTCACCAAGGTGCTGGGTGAAGTAAATTTGTTATAACTTAAGCCCTTTGGCGTGTCAGAGAAATATACTTGGTTACAAGGGCCTTTTTTTTAGCTTTATGCTTTGTCTTAATTATAAAATGGTTTAAAAAAGATTTTAATAAGTTAAAGGTTTTTTTTGTTTATCTATATCAGTTATATAACTTGCTAGTTATGACTCCGTGTGCTTAGCATTTTACCCTATTTGATTGTGAATAAAGGATTTATTATTTATTATATTTTATATATAAAATTAGGACTGTAACTCACTCATAGTGTATTTGTAATATTTATTGATTGCTCAGGAAATACGAGCTAGGTTTGTTCATGAATGAAACCCTTGTTAAAAGAACCACATCTGATATGAAATGCAGAACCACATCTATTCAATTCAGGATCCTATCATTTTATTCATCTACTTTAAATACTCTGTATGTGCTGGAGTATGGTCTGGTCCTTCCAGACATGGAAAAACAAAGATTAGAATTATTTTCCATCTATTGCAGATTCATTCTTTCAATAATCTAAAAGATTACTAACTCTAACAGTTTACAACTAAATATTTAACATTCATTAATCTGTCAGATTCACATTTAACTATCTAACACAATAACACAATAGATTGTTGAACCTGATTAGGATGGAAAACAACAGCGTTAGGAGGCTGTTCCTCCCTACCAAACTCCTGGAGAATGCTTGAACAACGCTTCCTCAGGAACCCCGAGCCTGTTCTTGGTATTTTGGGATGAGAAATGGTGGAGCATGCAAACAAAGACTAGTCCAATGACTCAGTAAAATATTCTACACTCAGTAGTAAAATCCTTCAGCTGTAAAGCTGCACTAGATCACTTAGTAGTTATCCCCTCAAACTCTTTCCACAATTCCCTTCCATTGAATTTCTCTAAAGTACATTCACCTGAATGATCACTTCTCTAGAATGAGCAGCCTCAGCTGTCTTCAATGGGTATTTTTTATAAAGATTGCTTAGGTCTTTTGGGTTAGTTATCATTAATTGAGCTACCTACTCTGATCCCACTTTCTTGGGGGATCATGTCCCCAAATGTAGGGAATTTGCCACCTGCAACAATTGGAAGTGGTTTGAGGATGCTGCCACATGTCTATTTGCTCTCCACCGAGTCTCCTCCACCAATTTGATCACTAAACACTCTTTTAACAGCTCTCCTAAGATTTTATCTCCACCTTTATTTATTTATAATTAAAATATTCAGAATTACATTAAATATCCTTAACTCTACTAAGTCATCAATTACAACTTAGCATAAAATTTAACATATTGTCTTTAAATAAAATCAAATAAGATAATATTGTTTTTTTTTTGCAAAATTGGGGCATGTAACACTGGATATAAAAGAGAAGCAACCTTAGAATAATTGTTAGGGACGATATATTGAATTCACCTTAAAATTTTGAGAGGGAGATATCAACACCCACATACCTCAATTTATACTAAATGGCGATATACCATTTACCTGGATCAAGCATATGGCCACATATGTTAGCATATAATATTATATGACCTCATTATATATATATGATATTACGAAAGGATGGAATTACAGACTATATAACACACACACCTGCTATAGTTAAAAACTCGAGTTCTTAGCATGACTTACTCAAAATTAGGTTATCATCGTGGCACAATTTTTTGAGTAAATAATTGGCTTGGTTCCCTTAATAATAGAATGGAGTTATCCCTAGAACCACTTGGCATGCCTAAGTATATCATGGAAGAGGGTTATTTATTATCCAATGGTGGAATATCCTTGAAAGATGCAACTAGGTAGCCGCTTGAGTGGATCTAAGAATAGTATAGATTTACTGGCACTCGTGATAAATCATGGGAGAAACCATGTGCACGCAAATCTATCTATTTTATGCGAGTCATTCTAGCATTCAGCCAGAAAAAGGGCTAGTAATTCATGCGCTATAAGGGCCTATTCGCTGCACAAGAAAATAAGACTGTTTCAGGCAAGTGGAATCATTTATTGAGCCCTCGAATTACCATTTGGCACTTTGGAGTTGGTAGTATGGATGGGATTTTTTATATATATTGGCGATGGTAGTATGTAGGAAGGGGGAGGAAAACAAAAAGGAGAATGGAGAATGGTAGTGGAGGAGGACGATAGAATAACTCATGGAGGAAGCATAAGTGAGTTCGAAAAACACTGCTAAAGAAGGTAAGTTTGCATTTTACTCCCAGAGATATACCTGCATATTTTCAATACTTTTGGATATAGACTATACAAGGGATGCACTCTAATTTCCATCCTTTTATACCTACAAAATATGTTTGATTTTAAAAATTTATAGGGTTTTAGACCTCATAAAACGTGTAAGAAGTGTTCATGCATTTGTAACTTTAGAATGTATTCAGTAGTATATCTTATGTATTGTACCCCAATGTTTATTCCAGGAAGTTTCTGTAATGTACTTGAGTCATGTCATGCCCTGATGTTCCCATCAGGAGATTCAATAATGTAAACAAGTCATTGTGGGTAACCCTCCTATTGATCAAGGGTTAAAGTCCCTGTAGTTGTGCGGCCCTACGGTTATTAGAATCTCTTAGAGAAGTAGGCCCTAGTCAGTTATTGTCAAGGTTGGAATTAGTATAAATAGAGAGTGAGCCTCTCTATTTATCACACACTCACTCACACTTAGTTGTAGTGCATAACATTAGAGGGAAGAAGTTGCTTGGACAATAGAGAGGGAGACAACTGCTGTCGAGAGATCATCTTACTATTTTTGGGGTTTTTCTTTTGGTGCTAATTCTATCTCTGAGGAATTTGTGGGGTTTTTTCCTTTATGGTTTCCCTGAGGAAAAACATTGTATCTTTGGTTTTCTTGTTTTGCTTGTTATTCTCTTAGTTAAAGATCCTAATATAATTCTAGCTTGAATGTTAAAAATTTAACATGGTATCAGAGCTAACCTGAGAAGAAGACACTGTGCAGCTACGAAAACTAGGGATTCCTACTTTTTGGAATTCTCTCCACATAATTTTAGCAAAATAAGGTTGTGCTGACTCTCCTCTCTAGGGTGCATCTTTCTGTCGAAGTAAAATCCAATTCTGAGCATTTTCAGTTTTTGACCCGACACTACTGTCGAAAATTATGGATTTCCATAGAAGTGGAATTTTTTAGTGAGCCCAGTCCTCGATTAAGATCCTCCTCAAAATAAAAGTTTAGAGATCAAGATCAAAGTTTTTGGTTGGGAATAAATCCAAGAAAGTCAAACCTTAATCTACTCCTGAACCAACTCTATAGAAATCCACCTCTAGATCCAGATTCGACATCTTAACTTGGTAAGATCTAAATCTTTTGTATTTCCATTTGAGGTTCTTAGTTAAGATGTCTCATCATAATAAGCTTGATTAAAAGCTTGAGGGAGCTGATAAATTCTAATCCTAGGAGTATAGGATCTCCCTGGTCCTTGAAGAAAATGAATTCGACTCTTACATCAATGAAGAGGTTCTAGTTCGAGAGGGAGATGAGGCTAATGTCTTACACACAAAAAAAATTGGTCATGGCTAAGAGGATTATTGCTGATTCAATCAAGGATCACCTCATACCACATGTGTCCTCCCTGAAGAGACCTAAAGCTATGTTTGCTGCATTGACAAAACTGTTTGAAGGAAAGAACATAAATTGGAAGATGATTCTGAGAAACCAATTGAAGAATGTAAAGATCTAGAATGCAGAAACCATCCAATCTTATTTTTCAAGAGTCTCTCAGATCAAGGAATAGCTGGAAGCAGTAGATGAGGAAGTGGAGAATGCAGAAATTATGATGACCACCTTGAATGGTCTCCCTAGGTCATGGGACTCTTTTATTGAAGGGATATGTTCCATAAATAAGTTAGTCAATTTCAGTAGACTGTGGGAGGAATTCTCACAAGAAGAAGCTCGGATAGTAGCTCGAGAAGAAAAGATGGGAAGTGAAGATCAAGCTCTCAGAGTACACTCCAAGAAAAGCAGAAGAATCTCTCATCATTCCAGAGGTAAGCACTTCCACCAGAAAGATAACACTAGAAGAGATTTATCTAAACTTAGATGTTATACATGTGATGAAAAAGGACACTTTGCAAGAGACTATCCTAAAAGAAAAACTAGCTCTCACAAGAATAAGGGAAAAAAGAGAAGACATCATTCTCATGCTGCAGAGGATGATGAAGCTTCCACAAAGAGAATCAGACAAGAAAGTGATGATTCTTCAAGTGATGAAGAATATGTTTTGATTTTTGCTCTCACGGGAACTATCAGACATGGAATCAATGATTGGATTATAGATAGTGGTTCTTCCAAACATATGATGAGATTCAAAGAATCATTTATGAAACTATTTGAACATGAGTCACCTCACAAGGTGAAACTTGGGGATGACTACCAGTATCCAATAAAACATAGTGGTGAATCCTCCTACAAGCTAGACTCTAGAAAATCTATGAAGATGAAAGATGTATTGTTTGTACTAGGACTAAAGAAGAACATCCTCTCCATATCTGCATTGGATGCAAAAGGAATGAGGGTTGCATTCGTAGATGGCCAAGTTCTTATGTGGCCAAAGGGAAAGACTATTGATGATGCAGTAGTGATTGGGGAACAAGAAAGAGGTTTATACAAATTGAAGGGCCAACCAGAACAATATTTGGTTCATGACTCAATAGAACTAAATGAACTTTGGCACAGAAGGCTTGCAGATGTGCATTATAGAGCACTACCACTTGCAAGAAAAGATGTTGTAGGTATTCCAGAAATACAAACAAAACATGACATTGTTTGCAAAGGATGTGCGAAAGGGAAGAAGACAAAGAAGACATTTCCAAGTAGCGAGAGCAAGGAAAAAGAAATATTGGAAATCATTCACTTCAATGTATGCATTCCGATGTCATCTAGTTCTTTAAGTGGGTATGTATACTATGTTTCTTTTATTGATGATTTTTCTAGGAATACATGGATATACTTTATGAAGAACAGAGATGAATTATTCAGCAAGTTCAAGGAATTGAAAGCCTTGATCCAGAGCCACACAATAAAGAGGATCAATACCTTTCGATCAGATAATGGCAGAGAGTTCACATCAATTGAATTCAAAGAGTTATGCAAATATTCAGGGGTTAAGAGGGAGTCATCCACTCCATACACTCCACAATAGAATGGGGTTACAGAAAGGAATAATAGAACAATCATGGAATCTACAAGGGCCATGCTTCATGATCAAGACCTTCCCATGCATCTATGGGTAGAAGCTGCCAAAACAACGGTGTATGTACATAACCATACTCCACACGGAGTACTCGAGAACATGACACATGAAGAAGTGTTTTACAGCAAGAAACCAGAAGTCAGCCATCTCAGAATATTCAGATGTCCTATATACATACACATTCTAAAAGACAAGAGGACGAAGTTAGATCCTTTAGGAAAGAAGGGTATATTTGTGGGATAGTCCGAAATATCGAAGGATTAGAGAATATACTTCCCAGTATTCAAGAATATCGACATCAACAGAGATGTAATATTTGATGAATATTCATCTTACATCAAATCCAAAAAGAGACCTAGTGAATAATTTGAAGAAACAGAAGTACCTAGAATTCATGACACAACCATGAACGAAGAAATTCAAGAAGAAGATCGAGAATTAGGAGAACCTCAAGAATATGTAGATCCACCTCACGAGAAGAATCCTCACAAAAGGAAACCTGCTTAGGTATGAGAAGTTATCCAAGGTGCAGAAAGATATGGGGCTCCAAAAGAAACATAGAGGAAGAAACAGAACTAGGTCCCACTTTGGTTATGTAGCCCTGCTATGTGACATTATTGATAAAGAACATTCAAACTATGAAGAAGCATCAGAAAGGAAATAATGAAAGGATGCTATCATCGAAGAGTATGAATCGATGATGAAGAATGATGTTTGGGATATTTTACCAAGACTAGAAAGGAATTTTGATGTAACTTCCAAATGGATCTACAAGATTAAGCATGCTGCAGATGGAAGCATAGAAAAATATAAAGCAATATTTGTGGCTTGTGGCTTCTCCTAGAAAGAAGGAATAGATTTTGAAGAAACTTTTTCACCTATAGCTGAATACACTTCCATTAGATCGGTACTTGCTCTGGCTGCAGTAATGAAGTGGAAGATACGCTAGATGAATGTCAAGACTGCTTTCTTGAATGGTGTAGTCGAAGAGGAAGTGTATGTGGAGAAGCCACTCAGTTTTGAGACACATGACAGGGAGTCTCATTTGTGTAAATTGAAGAAAGCTTTGTACGGTTTGAAGCAAGCACCCAAGACATGGTATAGTAGAATTGATGGATTTCTATCCAGTTTGGGCTTTACCAAAAGTAAAGCAGATTCCAACCTTTACTACAAGGTTGAAGAAGGTAATCTAGTGATACTCCTACTATATGTAGATGATCTGTTTGTAACAGGTATGGATGGGTTGATTACTAATACAAAGAGGAACCTTGCTACCAATTTTGAAATGAAAGAATTCGGTATGATGCACTATTTTTCTAGGCATGGAGGTATGGAAAAATGCAGATGGAATCTTCCTTGGACAAGGGAAGTATGCAGTACAGATCCTGAAGAGGTTTGGGATGATGGACTAAAAGGCCATAACCACACCTATGGCAACGAACTTGAAGCTATTGAGTGATGCTTCATCAGAAGCAATCGATGCTATGATCTATCATCATATGAATCGGTTGTTGATGAACCTAATGAATACGAGACCATATATTTCCTTTGCTATGAACACCTTAAGCTAGTTCCTGACAGATGCGAGACATGTTCACCCGATTGCTCCAAAGCATATTCTGAGGCACGTAAATGGTAAATTTGATTACGGGCTCAAGTATGAGGTGAATCATAAGATTAACCTGGAGGATTATGTTGATTTATATTGGGGAGGTAGTGACATCGATAGGAAGAGCACTTCAGGGTGTTGCTTCAGTATGGGATCAGGTGTGATCTCTTGGTTTAGCAGGAAGCAGTCCTCTGTGGCACTCAGTACAACTGAAGTAGAGTATGTCGCAGCTTGTTCAACTAATTGTGAGGTAGTATGGCTGAGGAAGCTACTGTCTCATTTATTTGATCCAGTTGGATGATACTTATATATATTGCAACAACCAAAGTTGTGTGAAGTTGTCTAAGAATTGGGTGTTACATGACAAGTCGAAGCATATCTAGATCAAATATCACTATATCAAGGATATGGTGCAGAGAGGAGTAGTGAAGCTCTGGTATGTTGCGATGGAAGAATAGATAGCTGATGTGTTGACGAAGCCATTAGAGAGAGTGAAGTTTGAGTACTTCAGGGAGAGTCTTGGTGTTCTCCAGATCGAGGTTCCTTCCAAGGGGAAGTGATGAGTCCGTGGGCCTTTCCTACATGGTGAGAGGATTGGTTCCTTCCATGGTGGGATGTAAGGGCTAAGCTATTCTTTCATGATGAGAGGATTGGCTCCTACATGGTCAGATATAAGTGATGAAATCCATTCTTTGAATGGAGGCAGCTGGTCAGTTACCAAGAATACTCAGCCTAGAGCTGAGGGCCATTCTGATATGACTATGGGATGTGTTCTCACATGATCAGATATAAGTGTGGGGCCATTTTGATGTAATTGAGGGATGTGTTCCCACATGATCAGATATAAGTTCTAAAGGCCATTCTCTAGGAGAATGAAAGGCACTTAGTTAGTTACCAGGAATCCTCAGCCTGGGGCTGAGAGCTATTCTGATGTGAGTGTGGGATTGGTTCCCACATGATTATATATAAGTGCAGATCCTTTCTTTGGATGGTATATGGTGTGTCCTACCATGCTAGTAGATATAAGTGTTGAGCCCTTCTTTGGATAAGTAGATGGTGTGTCCTGCTATGTCAGAGGATATAAGTGTTGTGCCCTTCCTTGGATAGTAGATGGTGTGTCCTGCTATGCCAGAGGATGTAAGTGCTATTCCTTTCTATGGATAGTAGATGGTGTGTCCTTCTATGCCAATATATGTAAGTGTTGAACACTGTCCTATAATTCTAGTGGATGTGAGTGCTGAGCCTTTTTGCCATATATGACTGGATTGGTTCCTCTCATAGTCATATGCAAGTGTTGGGCATACATTTATGACATGGTGGTGGATGTGTTCCTTTCATGGACAGATATAAGTGTCAGGTGGTCCATTCTGACTTAGGGTTAGATATAAGCATTGAAGAATACCTACATGGAGGCTAGGCCTACAACCAGCATGAAAAAGGGCTGGCTTTGTAGAACTTCCTATGACTAGAAGAATCATGAGATAGCAACCGTGATGATGATCTAGCAGTGATGATCCAGATCAATTGATGATCCATATCTAGTGATGATCTAGATCTAGTGATGATCTAGATCTAGTGATGATGATCTAGATTGAGTGATGATCCATATCGATTGATGATGATCTAGATTGAGTGATGATCTAGATCCAGTGTTGTAGATGACGAGAACTCGGTGATGATCCGGTTGATACAGCGAAGAAGACCAGTGCTGAAAAATTGTGTCAAGAGAATACCTTCCTAGTTAAGAGGGATTGTTGATTTATTTGGAACTTTGAAATGTATTCACTTGTATATCTTATGTATTGTGTCCCAATGTTTATTTCAGTAAGTGTCTGTAATGTACTTGAGTCATGTCATGCCCCGATGTTCCCATCGGGAGATTCAATAATGTAAACAAGTCATCTAAAGTGATTATGGGTAACCCTCCTATTGATCAAGGGTTAAAGTCCTCATAATTGTGGGGCCCTAGGGTTATTAGACTCTCTTAGAGAAGTATTCCCTAGTGAGTTATTGTTAAGTCAGGAATTAGCATAAATAGATAGTGAGCCTTTCTATCTATCACACACTCACTCACACTCAGTTGTAGCACATAACAAAGAGAGAAGAAGTTGCTAGGACAAGAGAGAGAGAGACTACTACTGTCGGGAGATCATCTTACTATTTTGGGGGTTTTTATTTTGGTGCTGATTCTATCTCTAAGGAAGTTACGGGGTTTTATCTGTTAGATAAATAACTCTTGATTCATTTCTATTCAATTGCTAATGCATACATTTATACATTTCATGTGATGGTTGAGAACCAGCCTTTTCACCTTCCTATGCAACTATTCATATTCCTATTATGTACACTAACGTATAATCCTGACAGATTATATTCCAACAATCCCCCCCTTAATCTGAAGGGGTGTTAGTAAGTCCGAGCATGTTTCTGAATCTTTCAAACTTTTCTCGTCCAAGTGGTTTGGTGAAGATGGCTACAACTTGTTCATTTGTGGAACAATGTCGAAGATGGACTATCTTGGCCTCTACATGATGTCAAATCAAATGATACTTTGTGTTGATGTGTTTGGTTCGATCATGGAATCTAGGATTCTTAGCGAGATTGATTGTAGAAGTATTGTCGATCAATAATGGAGTGGAGTTCTATTGTTTTTCTTGCAAATATTCAAGTATCTTCCTGAGCCATATTATTTCTTTCGTTGCTTCAGTTGCAGCCACATATTTTGCTTTTGTTGTTGAATCTGCTGGAACTGTCTGTTTGCATGATCTCCATGAGACAGCTGCTGATCCAAGACTCATAGTGTATCCAGAATTTGATACTCCTGTCTCCTTATCGCCATCAAAATCTGAGTCTGAGTACCCAATAAGTTTGAAGTCATCCACTTTAGAGTACTTGAGTCCAACGTCTTGAGTCCCCTTCAAGTATCTTAGAACTCTTTTTGTAGCTGACCAGTGTCCTTCACAAGGTTTATGAATGAACCTTGAAAGTATGCCAACAACATAATAAATATATGGTCTAGTTATTGTAAGGTAGATAAGACTTCCTACAAGTTGTCGATACTTGGTTGCATCCTCAAACTCTTTTCCTTCGCTTGATGTGAGCTTCATTTTATGTTCCATTGGAGTAGAGATAGGGTTGCATTCTATCATGCAAAATTTGTTTAGTAGTTCTCCAACATATTTTTTCTGAGATAGGAATATGTACTTAGGATGTTGAGTGACTTCAATTCCTAAGTAATAGTGGAGATGTCCCATATCTATCATTTCAAAGATCTTTTTCAAATCTTTCTTTATGGATGCTATATAGCTCTCATTGTTCCCTGTCATCAAAACATCATCTACGTACACCACAAGATACACAACAAATCTTCCAACTTTCTTTATAAACAGTGTTGCATCATCAAAATCAAAATGTTTGAAATTTAACTTCAAAAGATGCTCGGTTAATTTTTCATACCATGCGTGAGGTGCTTGTTTTAGGCCATACAATGATTTGACAAGCTTGCATACCTTTTGTTCTTTACCTTTCACAACAAATCCTTCTAGCTGAGACATGAATACATTCTCTTTCAACTCTCCATTCAAGAAAGCAATCTTCACATCCATCTGATGAACTTTCCACCCTTTCTGAGCAGCTAAAGAGAGTAAGGTACGGATGGTAGGCCATTTTGCTGTAGGAGAAAATGTTTCTTCGTAGTCAATTCCTTCTTTCTGTGCATAGCCTTTTGCTACAAGCCTCACTTTGTGCTTGTCAAGTGAGCCATCTGATCTGTATTTGTTCTTGTACACCCACTTGCAACCAATTGGTTTGGTTCCAACTGGAGGGTCAACCAGCTTCCAAGTTCCATTCTTCATGAGTTCTTCATACTCATTCTACATAGCTTCTTTCCACTCAACTCGAGTAGAAGCTTATTCAAAGGAAGTTGGTTCAAAGTTAGTAGATAAATTAAATTCACAATCAAATGATACATCCATGTCATCACCTAAATTATCTGCTTCTCCTCCATCTTCATGTGTTTTTGAACTTCGCGTTCCCGTCTTTCCAACTTCATCCGGATGGACACTTTCAAGTGTCTTTGTGGCCCATTTAGGAATCTTCCATGATGGTCCTGGTTGATCAGCTGGTGGTGCTTCATCATTGATTGAGAGTCTTCCAATTCTCTCAATCACATCATCCAGTTGAACCTCTTGTTTAGTTGAAGTAGCAGGAACTTCTTCATGCGGGGGAGTTGGTGCTTCATATGGAAATTCCAAAGGTTGATCCAGAATAGGAATCCCCCCTTCAAGGTTTGGAATTTCATATTCATTTTCAGAATATTTCTTTGGATGAGGATATTTTTCCAAATGATCAAGCTGTCTCTCAATGGACTGGTCATTTTTATTAGTTTCAAGAAAAATGACATCTCTGGAAATAACAAACATTTTTTTACCTCATCATACAAATGATATGCCTTGGAGTATTCTTTGTACCCCGGGAAAATACATTTTCTGCTTCGAGCACCAAGCTTGTTTCTTTTCTCCTTTGGAATCAAGACATAACAGGTGGAACCAAAAACTTTGAGATGCCTGACTGAAGGGAGATTGCCAAACCACATTTCATGTGGAGTCTTGTTATCAAGAGCGTTTGAGGGAATTTTGTTTCTCAAATAGGCTACACATTTTACTGCATCACCCAAAAACATTAGTTTTACATTCTCAAAAAAAATCATTGAGCGAACCATATTAATTATGGTTATGTTCATTCTTTCTGCTACACTGTTTTGTTGAGGATTGTAGGGAATAGTAGTCTGATGTACAATTCCATGTTGACGAAGATAATATTCAAAATCATTTGAAGTGTATTATTTCCCATTGTCAGTATGAATTGTACCAATTTTAGATTGTGCTTATTTTTCTAGCAATGCATGAAAGTCCTTGAATGTTTGAAATGCTTCTGATTTTGTCTTTAAACAGTAAATCCAACACATTCTTGAGTAGTCATCAACAAAGGTCATAAAATACTTATTTCCATTGGCAGAAGGAGTTGGCATTGGGCCACATAAATCAGAATGCACTAATTCTAATTTCCTACTTGCTCTAAAATTAGATTCATGGAATGGCAGCTTAATATGTTTCCCTAATATACATGCATCACATTTTCTCTTA
This sequence comes from Pseudotsuga menziesii, assembly GCA_001517045.1. Lineage (NCBI taxonomy): Eukaryota > Viridiplantae > Streptophyta > Pinopsida > Pinales > Pinaceae > Pseudotsuga > Pseudotsuga menziesii. The sequence continues at coordinate 13,094 of LPNX010761228.1, read as the reverse complement.
TCTTTGGGAATGGTGGCCAAACCAAATACACCATTCTTTCTCAAAAAATGAATACTTTTATAATTCAGATGACCAAATCTTGCATGCCACAATAAAATTGATGACAAATTACCTTCTCCATGCTGAGAGAGGTAGGCATAGTTCTGAACCCTTGCAGATGAACCCTTTAGCTTCAGCAGCTTCCCATCTTCGTATCCAGTCATGATGACTTGGTTTTCAGAGGACTTTCTTATTTCTACGATTCCATCAAACATGTGGATGGAATGGCCTTGCTGTCGAATCTCCACCAAGGACAACAAGCTTCTCTGCAACTCTGGAAGATAAAGAACATTCTTCAACAAGAAATCATGGAATCTAGGCATCTTCAGCCGAATGGTGCCCATTCCCTTTGGTTTGATAATTGACTTGTCTGCAAAGTAAACTATGCCATTTATTGTTTCATTAAGTTCTTCAAAACAATCTTTTCTAAAATTCATGTGTGATGTTGCACCAGTATCAAGTAGCCAACAATCTTTGTAAGATGAAAGTGAAGTCATTTCATTAATTCCAAGATTACAATGTGCAACAATACAATGAGCAAAATTAGAATATTTACTAGCATCTTGGTTTTTATTGTCATCTTTCTTCTAGTTATGTATGTCTTTGATGGAGTCCCACGAAGCCCAACACTGATCTGATGTGTCTCCAGTATTTCCACAATGCTTGCACTGCAAATCTGATCTTTTGCTGGAGTTGTTTCTGCCTCCTCTACCTCTGAAGTTTCTTCCTCTGCCTCTCTTGTTGCTTTCTCCTTTGGGATAATCATTGGATTGGTCTTTTCCAACAAGGGAAGAACCAATAATAGATGCCAAAGAGTGCATCTCTAATATGGAAACTGTAACTTACAGAATGCTTAGAAAAAGATATGGGATGCAGGTTTAGATTCCTGCTCCTTTACAAATTACAATATGATTCTGCAGCCTATCAAAACTTATTCTACAGCCTTATCAAAAAAATATTGAAGCTGCTCTATATTTAATTTTGCAACCCTATATCATTTATTCTAGAGTGGTATTATATAAACAATACATTTCAAATCTTCATTGAAGATGAAAAATACATCAATACAATATCTTGCAGCACCACTCAAAAAATAACCAGCTCCAGGCAGCTGAATACAGGCATGAGGTTCTTCACTCACGTTCAGGCTCAGTCTTCACATCTTCAAGTGTTCCACCATCAATCTTTGTGATGAGGGAGAGTCTTCAAAGTACTAACGCAGCATTAATCTTCAAGCAGCTTCAAGAACTTGCAGCAATTCTCAAGAAGAAATTCGCTTCAGAAAGGTGAAGTGCAGCATACTCTCCATGCACTGAGTTTTCTCAACACAGTCCAAAATCAACCTTTGGGAATTTGAGTGGATATAAGAAACTTCAGTTTGCAGCATTTCAGGAAGTAGACAGCAGCATGTATTATTCAATGGAGTCTCCAATATATCATATATACCAGCAACATGAATGAAAATTACAGACTCCACGCAGCATATATATAATATACTCAACGCATATATACTCTACACAACATATATACTCAACCAATATCACAACAACAAAATCCACAAACCACGAAATCTCAGTGAAGACGTGAGAAGCAGCATCGGGAATAACATTCAAAACGCTGGGATTGAACAGAGAAACAGAGGGGAAGCTTCGATTAGGGAAATCTCAGGTGAAGTGACCAAAGTCACCACACTGATAGCAATATACACATTATATCAGTCTTCAATGTAGCTCTATCATAATCTTCACACAATACTCAACGATACTCCGATTGCACTAGCATTCAAGGGAGATCGCAGTCACTCTATGCACATGAATTAGGTCAAAAAATTAGGGTTTATGCGTTTACCTCCACGCTGTATTCTGAAGGTGTGAATCTTCACGTAGCTGACTGAGGGCATGAAAATATGAGCTGAATGACAAACACTTCACACAAATGTAAAGGCATGATCCTTAGCCTTCAATCATCGGTCTTCAACAAGAATACTTCAATCTTTTCACAACGCAGTCTTCACAAGAGATATCAGTAGTCTTCATAACGCAGTCTTCAATATAGGCCTCTTCAATACGTAACATATATAAAACACATATAAAAATATATACTCAACGCATATGGATACGCAACATATACTACAATCACAACTCATTAATGAACACGACACTCCACGGTTTTCAATGCATAACAAGCAGCTCACTCCATCTTCATGATACTCCACAGGAGCAGGTCGTAGGCAGGATACTTCACGATCTTACACAATCAACAACGATCTTCAGTCACCAAAGAATGGTCACAACTTCAAAGAACTCATAGCATAAATACTATGAAATCACAGCTTACACAACAGATTAGGGTTAGGGAGGTCACGTTTGAATTTTTCCAGCAGAGGGCAGTCGAGAGTGTCTAGCTAATTGAGGGAGTAACTAACCAACGGACTATTTCATACTTCATTCCTCAATGTAGGCTTAGAAGAGAATAACTCATACAATGCATGCGACTAGCAGACTGACGGAGCAGGCAGCCTGAAACGAATTTGGCAGAACGAAGGTCTGGCAGGGAGAATGGCAGGCATGCAGTCAGGAGTTATGGCAGGTGGTGCTCTGATACCACTGTTGGATAAATAACTACCAATTCATTTCTATTCAATTTCTAATGCATACATTTATACATTTCATGTGATGGTTGAGAACCAGCCTTTTCACCTTCCTATGCAACTATTAATATTCCTATTATGTACACTAACGTATAATCCTGACAAATTATATTCCAACATTATCCTTTATGGTTTCCCCAAGGAAAAACATTGTGTTCATTGTCTCTTGTGTTTGATTGTTTTTCTTGTTATTCTCTCCTAATACAATGCTAGCTTGAATGATAAAAATCTAACAAAAAGTCGCTGCAAAAATCACTATGTTGGATTAGAGAATGCTGCCAATGTTAAATGTTTTCATTCCTTTTGAGTTTTGATTACTATTGGATTTTTTATTTATAAAAGGGAGATTACGGCCTCTGCAACAAGACATATGCATGGGGTTTAAGGTTATGTACATATCCTATGAGATGTAAACACTGACCCTGAAAATGTTTTCTGGAATGGCGTTTTTGTTTTATCTCAAATATTTGGAGCACATAATGTTATGCATTTTGATAACTCAACATGTATGGGTTGATCAGGTTGGATCATGTACTATGGTATTCTTTTAGATCTATCTTATTATTATATTCATTCTAAGATCTGGATGGTCATTGGATCAGCCCTGGTATGGGTTCCTTTATAGTTTTTAAATTTTATATATTTTGTAAAACGATACCCTATTGCCTGCATTCAAAATCTGATTGATAAAGGAATACAGAGTAGATCATGAATGGTAAATGAATATACACGTTTTCCTTATTGTTTTTCATTTTGATATTTTTGTGCGAGCATTTCCAATAATTTCCCTTGAACAAATCTTAGGATAGGGATAGTGAGCAACCAATTCCAATTGTTTTTCCGGGGTTATACATTGTATACATGCATTGTTATTTTCACACCAGCGATTCGATTTATTTTTAGTATGAATTGAGTATAAAGTGTCACATCTCCTGTACCACATAGTATCAATATGATTTGTTCTATACTTGTGTTACACAGTATAGTTCTATCCACTCATTTATATGCTGCTCATTCATTTATTATTATGATGTATGCTCTAAAATGGGTTTTGAAAGAGTAGAAGTTCATTACAAGGAACGTAAAACCAGTGTAGCCCTAAAATTATTTTTGGGCATTTTATAGTCAACAAGCATTTATTGTGAGACTTAGTATTGCCATTAAGGATTCCACTAACTCCAAAGAAACTTATAGGCGATTGTGTCTAATTCTAGGTAAGCATCTTAATAATTTTTTAATGTGCTTTAATCAGTATACTTTACTACATTTCAGTCGATTGTATGCGTCTCCGCACTTACCAACTCTGCTTTATGTGTTTTCTACATTTTTTGTTTTTATTTATATACATTGATAGCCTCGATTTTATTCATAGACTCAACTTTGTTTCTAGATCTGAATCTATAAACGACGTTTACATGACTCAGTTCATATTATGTTTGGATATGTATTTAGTTACATCATATATGTAATTCGATAACCTCTTCTTGTGATTTATAGATTGGAATCTATTAAATGCAAGGGGATTCAATACGATTTAGATCATATTTGCTTGGATAAAAAAATTGCATACTCGTATATGTAAATGATTTATTGATTAGCTTTTGAACATATATTTTATTGTATGCATGCATATAGAGCCAATATTTATTAAATTGCGTACGACTAGTTAAGGGTCGGGATTTCCAATGAGATTTGGATTAATAATTTATCCTAGCTTTTGTTAAACGATGTTCATTAGAATCAAATGATATGGAATCTTTGAAGTGTAAACAAGAATATTCTATGGCAACAGAGTTGTTGCAGATTGTATGGCAACATATTTGTTGCGGATTGTAACCAACCATTTTGGGAAAATATTAGATGCTGCGATAGTTTGGTGGATGTAACCCCGAGTTTGGGGTGAACCACGTACATTGGTGTCTCTTTGTTTTATGTCTAAATGTTCATTTTATTATATTGTTATGTATACTTATAATGGGTTAAATACTTTAGCAATGAGCATCAATCAGAGTTGGGTGGTATCATAATGATTTTGGTCACCACCTTAGTATTATTTTAAAGGCACTGTGATGAAGAAATGCTTGCAAGGTTATGAATAATAATGGAATGTTGAGAAACTTCAATAATCACATTAAGATATTGTCATCAACAAAACTAATATATTGTGGATTAAATATTTTGTAAATATATGCAATAATTCCATAACTCTGCACCATACCAAAATACAAAAATAAGACAAGACACTAATATACGTGGCTCGCCCCTAACCAGGGGTTACGTCCATCAAAACTGTTAATATTTTTATCAAATATCTATCCAAATAATTACAATGTGCAACAACATTTGTTGTAGTGCTTTCCTTTCTCAGAGACTCTCTCTCAGAGAGTAATTCTATGTTTTCTACTTAAAAAAAATGAAATGCTTGGATTAGTATTTACCTAAATAAATATGTAACAATCATCCTAGTTTTAGACTCAAGAATAAACCCATTTTTCCTTATTCCTTCTTTTACTGTGATGCATTCATTAATGTATTCACTCTAGAGTTTTACCTTTACTAGTTAATAGATAATACATAACCTGTAAGATGATCAAGCCTGTTCGGTGTGCTCTCGATCAACCTTGCACATTAACAGTAGTCAAACGTTTCAGATGGAGATATATGATAATAACACGACCATGAGAAATCAATTGAATCACTCTTAAATCCGAGGTCCAAAACATGAATATTACAAAGCGTAATTGCTGATACACCATAGTTAGATCTCGATACCGTGACACACTTCCTAGATATTTTAGTATGGAAATATATACAAAAATAAAACAATCTATATCATTCGATATGAAGGGTGTAAGATGTGCATTCCCATCTTGGAACAAGATGATATATAATGGTAAGGTTCAGATCCAAACAATCATCCTCAATTGAAAAGGCATTCCCAGCTTATAAGTGATAAAAAATAAATTTAAAGGTATTCCCAATATTGGAAGGGATCAATGGTATATAGATCTGAGAGATCCAAAAACAAACAAACTCAGGCTTGGGATTCCACAATGCCCATATCCATCCGAAAACATGACAAAATTGCATGACATCAAAACAACACATTGACAAATTTAGATCAAATGAATGGAGTTCAACTCCAAACGATTCACAAGAAAAAAATTCTCTTTGGAAAAACCCAAAATGAAAATAACTAAGCTCTAGAAAACATATACTAAAAGTCCAGCATTATACAGATTAGGAAGACCATTGGGTAAACGACAATGCACAATCCTTAACTCTTTGAAAATGGATCAATACAAGGAGGAGGAAACGATGTCTAGATCGCATGCGATTGGGAAAGGGAGGTTGCAATAATCCTATGTATGAATCATATTTTAATATGCGTATTTCCCAAACCCAGCATACTCATGCAAACAACCATGCAAAAATCCTCAATTTCAGAGTCCTATCACACATTACCCAGATCACGCATTCCCCAATCCCACAATCTGTAAAAGAAAAAACCAAACATGGGATCACATTCACACATTACTAACTAGATTTACAATTCGGAAAAAAATGGACGTCGAGCAACATACCAGGTTATTCTTTCTGAACACTCAGTTCTCAATGAGGGGGAGCAAGGGTAATCTTCACCGAATACTGAACACATACCTTCATATCAAGTTAAATCAAAACCATGCCAATGTTTAAACCTTCATACTCGGTTAATGCAGGAAAAGTAGATCCCATCGATATTAAAAAATCAAATACAAAGTCTAATAAAACTTTCTTGGACAGATCGCAGGCATTAAAAATATGAAAAACCACATCCAGTAACATACAGTTCAAACACACAATTATGGGGGTTCATGAGTCCTCAAATACGATCTGGAAGGTATGAGAAACCAAACATACCTTAACACACCGAGGGTTCAAAACATTGGAAAATAAAATGCCATTAAGTCTCACCTTGGATGAGTCATTTTTCTAGCTCTCTGAAAGAGGAAGAAGTTGAGATGCAACCCCTTCTGGCAGCTTAAAATGTAGACAGTATAAATAATGCATTCAGAAATTTCACCCTGCATACGACATCCTTCACCTGAAATGATATAAAGAACTGGTTATTTTTAACACCAGCTGAACGTGCCCCTCCCCCGACTCTAAAATAATTCCGAACCTATAAACAACAAAAAAGGGAAATGGTCTTTCCCCACTGTGCGCCAAGTTCCCACAATTCAAGGCAGAAATTTTTACTCTATCTTTGCCAATGTAGGTCTCCTTAAATCGCACTGTCAATTAATTAACCAAAGGAATGCGTTTTTGTTTTACCTTCCTTACTAAAAATATTTCTTTTAAATGGTTAATGAAATTAGGTATATTGTACACTCAAGAAAATACTTGTCCATGAGAGTAACTAAAACCATGATTTCTCACTTGTCATAGAAGGACAAATATCCTTATCATAGGTATTCATAAATAATTTACCAAGGATTATTCGTATGTAATTAGGATTATTTTCAGTTGTTTTGATTATAAGGGATCCTTATAATCAATATAGAGATAACCTTTGTACATATAAACAGTTTTATTCATTAGTCACTTTTCTTTGAAAGTAAGAAATACCTTTGTTGCAATTTTGCAAGGGTAAAATGTAGACACCAAGAAGAGGATCACACGGGTCCGCTATTTTCTAACCAAGCGATCATATGGATCATGACTTTTTTCAACATAGGATGACACCTAATGCTTAGGTCTTCAAAGGAATTGTTATATTTCTCCAATTTTCCCCGAGTGTTCCATACACCTCATCATATTGGTGGGGTTAACTACAACCCTTTATTCTTATCTATATATAACAACACCACTAATGTGAATGCACTATAGTGGCACAAGATAAATGTAATTATACTCATCATGCTTACCTAGGCAGGAATTTCCCCGCCACTCTTCAATATGTATATACATATATAATTAAATTCATATATTAATCATATGTATGACAAGTATAGTATAAGTCTTCATATATTAGTCTAGGTAGATGGTATATTACCTTTATTAGACGAGGTATGCTGATGGTGATAAATATTTTTAAGGAGGCTACAACCTAATAGTCCATTAACAATTAACTCCTTAGGTTGATTTTCTTCCTTCTTTAAATCTTTTAACTTTAGGCCTTGAGTATTTTATGCCGTGTAAAAAAAAAATGAATGCAACTCCATCCATCATGACTTAATCATAATAGTATTAACTACTAAGATATAGTGTGTTAGTTGGGATAAGTCTTAGCAAAGTAGGAATCCCTTATAGGGGTGAAACTTATCTCTAATATTGCCATAATCCAAACAATACATAAGAATACAATATCAATTATGGTTCTTTAACGGTTCGGATTTTAGCTTTGGGTAGGTTTTAGTTGGCCCCTTGTGTCATTGTCTTATGTCTCCTAAGTTTTCCACTTAGATAATTCACTCATATATGCTGCAAGGTTTTGTTTCTCATGGGGACTTGGCCTTGAGTTCCTCACTAGAAACAAGTACAATAAACATTCATAATTACAAAATATCTAGGGTATGCGAGAGGGATATTACATCTTCTCCCCTTAAAAATAACACCGTCCTCAGTGTTTCTATTTTTCAACCAATTTCCTTCTTCTATTCTGTCATCTTTTCTTGTTTCATGTTTTCTATTCTAATCCCCTGAGATCTTTCCATATCTTCTCAAGTCTCTAACGTTCAAGACCTGTAGTTTCCTGCAACAAGATCGGGTCTAGCCCAAATTTTATTCAGTAAATCACATCCAAAATTATAATTCAACTTAAATAGAAGCCATGGATCCTTTTGCATTATAACAATTTGCAATTTATGGAACATCTTCTAGTCTTTGTTGGTATCATAATACCTAATTATTTTTCCATAATGTAATTGATTCATCAGTAAAACATAATTACTCATATTTTGGGTGGTTATTTTATCTCCAACCTTTGGATAGTTTCATAGTCTTAAACTTAAGGTAATCCTTTCTTCACATTTACACATTAAGACATGTAACAGTCTAATTACTTGGAAAATTTGTTAACACATTTTACGTTTGTTATTTTTGAAACTCCCCCTTTAGTTCTTTTTCCAATTCTTGTGTGGACTTATAACTATTTCTGAGGTTACTCTCGTTTTTTATGGCTGGTCAAAAATTTTCTGTAATGAACCCCTGATACCTTCAGGCTATAAAGCATTCAAGAAGTCTGCAAAATAAAAAATTTAGTAGTTCCTTCACCAAATAAAAACATTTATACTGCATTCATAACCATCATCTAAACAAGGAAATAAACCAGCACAACAAATAACACAAAAGAGACAACCATCTTCACGTGGTTCACCTCGTCCACGAGGCTACATCCACCAATTTTTGCTATTTTCCTTATTTCTTTGATCTGTCAAAAGTTTATAATTCTACAGTACCCAAGATGCAAATTATTTACATAGTCTCTCTCTCTTGTAGAGGTATTTCATAACACATAAGCGCCTTACATCTATGCCTACCAATTGAAAGGGCGGACATACCCACTCACTAAACAATCACAACTTAGACCAGATCATCT
>LPNX010761226.1:5458-24183 GCA_001517045.1 Pseudotsuga menziesii | reverse complement strand
AGCTACAGCTTACTTGAGTCTAAAAATATGTAATAGATTATGGTAATCCTGAATTGTGAATGGCCCCTAGAGAGAAGGCTGAATTGGGGATTAGGGCTTACTCGTTCAAGGTTTTAAACTTAGTGTTGTTATGTTATATGCCTCTAATCATAGTGAGCATGCGGATTTGGCATCTCCACACAAGATTAGAGTAAGACAAGTAAAATTCCAACACTTACATAAAGAACATGTGACAAGTATGTTAGATAAAGAACATGTGACAAGTATGTTAGATATTCAAATAAGGAACACCTTGTTAAAAATATTAAGAGATTTGGATCAAAATTATAAAAAGCTTTTTTTTTCAGATATGCTGGTTTTAGAGAAAAATAAGAAAGGTTAGGGTTTGAAGATTGTTAAACAAATTGTCTTCCCTTCTCTTGAAAGCTTTTCTTCATCATAGTAGCAATGCAGAATAGTGGCAAGCGGAAGAGCCATTGTGGGATAACCGTGCAGAACTGCAATTGCTATAGCGAAATATAGATTCCAGGGAAAATTGCCGGAAAAATTCTATTTGCAAATGCTATGGTAAAAGCAGAATACATTTGCAAAGGACATTGTAAAAACAAGTACTGGAGTTAGGAAAACACATTTTACTAGTAATAATTCATTATGTGTAAATACAAAATTTAAATGAAAACACCATTTACAGAAATCATCAGACCTATGATGTATATGCAAACTGATGTAATGAAAACATCTCTGTTTCACCATAAATATTTGGACATCACCATGGTAGTGAATTTGTTTATTACTCAGACTTGAAACTAATTATCACGCACATGTTGAACTCAGTTCTCTTGTTGATGAACTAATTTGAAACTTTTCCACTTATTATTTTGATGTGCCAAGCTTATACAGTTCGGATTTTATTCTCCTTGGCATACACAATCATCACTGTTTGTGAACCTAATGTCTTGCTTTGAGAAACGTTCCTAAACTTGCATCCATTTATGATAGGCAAGCATTTCTTATATATACCATACTGCTGCCAAAGAGCTCACTGTTGAAGGTAGACCTAACCAGTATATACTTCATTAGGGTAAACTCTATTTGCAGTAAGCACTGTCTGGCAGGGCAATGTAGGCGAATTTTGCATTTGGCTTGGTGAACGTGTAATTATTATTTTTAACTGGATAGTATGTTGTTTGAGAATTAATGGCATATAATAAAAATGTCATAAGGAAAATTACCACGATAAATACTAATAGAACATAACCAAATCCTTTTGGGAATTTGGATTTAAAGACTAACAGAACAAAACCGAATCATTTTGGAAACTTGGATTTAAAATCAAAACAACCTGCAACTTACATCCAAATAGATTCTAGAATTTGAATTCGATTGAAAATTAATAAAGAATACTATTATAAAAATACCTGTAAAAAAGATTTGTAATTCCAGCATGCAGAAAGGATTTGTAAATGGAGCGCAGTTCTTCAATCGACTGGTGAGATCGACGCAGAACAAACATTGGGCGACAGTCCGGCGGTATGAATAATTCTTCACCGGGTGTCCGTAAGATCCATCTGTTTACGTATCAATTCTTCACACAGTGTTTGATCGAGAGCGGAGGATACTTGTACTCTCTCTTCTGTGTGTTCACCACACAGTTCTTTCAGGTGAGACTTTCATTTTGTAGTCCTGTAATTTCAAATTCTCTCTTTTGTTTGGGGTTTAATTCTCTCATTTTTGCAGCCAAGACTGGACGCCTATTATTGTCAACAAGCATGGTCCTCAAAAGGCAAGTGATGGCTGCAAGGCAAAGGCGGTTCAGGCTTCTTTGTCCTGGATTAGTCTAGTGGCTGTGGGACCCTTAGTGGCTGTGGGACCCTCAGTGATAGTGGCTAGATGAATTTCGCCGACTCCGGAGGATGTGATCGTTAACGTGGGTGGACGGAGTAGTCTAACCCCGGGCAAAATCGTCGACCCGTTAGACTACTCCATAATTCCCTAGACAACTCCGTTCCGACTTGACTTCCGGTAAAACACTAAAAGGAGATGTACTAAGAAAAAACTAAGTAAGTCCGTCCATTTTGTCATGTGGTGGGCTAGCTAAGCACAAGGCTCTAGAAAAGTAGACAACATAGCACGTGCATATTTTTTTATTTAATAAAAAATCTTTGGAACAAATTGTTGACAGGGATACTGTAAAGGATACTGTAAATTGTCAAGTGGTGCATGTAAACAAAGGGCATTGCAAAACAACAAGTGCCATGGTGGCAAGTGGTAGGTTCAAAGCATGAGGTGTGCTTTTGCTAAAAGGTAGTGTATAAAATTATACCAAAAACAAGTAGGAGAAGTACCATATGCTAGAAGTATTAATAGTATAAAGAGATCTTCAAACAGTTAATGTTGAAAGTAATGATAGAAGTTATCTAGCATTAGTGGGTTTTATAAAATTGCACCAAAAAATCTTAACTGTATTTATGATTTTCAAGAAAAATCGATAGGCTGCCTCGATATGAAGCCAAATAAAAAGGTGAATAGGTTCAAAATTAGTCTCTGCATATTAATTTGCTCATAAAAAGTGTTATGCATGGGAATAATGATAATAAAATGAAAACCTAGAGTAGTTTTTTTTAAATTTATTTTAATTGACATACAAAAAAATTGGAATGACAACAAGGTCATAAGGTCATTCATAGAGTAACACGAAAAAACCACATAAGGTCATTCATAGAGTAACATGAAAAAACCACATAAAAAAATACCTTCAAGATAAAGGTGCAAGCCGAATTTATGTCATCATCACGTTTTTTCAGGTATTTCTTGTTTTTGGGGTAGCGGGGCCCGTCAAAAGTATGCAGTGTGGGTACTCGTTGGATGTGGAATCAAATTCCGCATCCAACGAGCTCTCCCGATCGAAATTTGAGTAAAAACACAAGGAGATATGTCGAAAATACGAACAAAAAAAGTAGTTTTTTTAATGACAAATATGTCAATTCAACCATTATGGTTGCCTTATTTTATTGAAATTCTATTGGTTCTTGAATTCCAACTCACAAAAACTTATTTTGGCACGTTTTCTTATAAGGCCCATTTTAGACCCCAAATTTCCTCTAATGCCAGCTTTGCTACCTTCAACTCCATCTTCTCGAACTTGATCTCCAAATCCGCTAGCATACCTGTCAAAATATTCTTTGTGCGTGCAATTGAGCGTTCACATTCTTTCTTCACATGAGCCATGTCCTTGTAAACATTATCAAACCGACGAGCACCCTCAGAATCAATCCTGTCGAGAACCGTGTTGATTCCTTTGATCTTCTTATTCATCTCCTTAATGTATGTTTCGATGAATTGAGCAGGTGGGGAGGAACCAGTGGATTCAGAGGACGCTTCCATACTGTGAATAACAAACAGAACCTGAGCACAAGCCTTCTCAGAAGCAGGTGAACCAACAAAATCCTCTCAGGGCCAGAAAAACCAGAGCACAATTCCCTTACTGGAGCAGTTTGCCCAAAACATCAAACGTTGATCAATTCCCATGACCTGCCTAATAAACAAACCATCGAATTCACCTTGCTTGTCCATAATTTCTTATGAATTCATGTATGGGTTTGCATCAGGTGGACAGGACGGGAAAACATCATCACAATGAGTGCAAGCATTCGAGCGTACAAGAAATAAAACTACTGGTCCTTGAACATGCGTAGAGATGGAGGATGCCATCATGCCACGTGATGGGGCATGTGTCACACAGTCCTTCAATTCATTTGCCACGGGGAGGAGAGTTAACGCCATAAGCCCCATGGGTCAGGCCAGGGTTCTATGGGGGTTGGCAGAAGGAGTTGACCCCGTTACACTCTAAGACTCTGAAACCAAGAGCAAAGCCTATGTTTGCAGCTTGGTCTGCTTTCTCATTGAGCTCCCTTAGAATATGAAAAAATTCAATTTTGCGAAAGGAGGAGACCAGAGTTTGGATTTTCCTAATCATCTGTCGGAGATGCAATTGGGATGGAAGAGAGTTTTCAGCTAGGGCTTGGATTATTACTCTCTCGAGTCCCCCAAATATCATTGATTCCCCGAGTTCTAGCAATTTGAAGTACCATAACGCCAATGCTTCTCATATGCTATTAGTTTCCCTTCCGAGTCCCCAAAAAAAACTGAATTCCGATTTTCCATCCAAGGTGATGAAAACCCGCNATTTGAAGTACCATAACGCCAATGCTTCTCATATGCTATTAGTTTCCCTTCCGAGTCCCCAAAAAAAACTGAATTCCGATTTTCCATCCAAGGTGATGAAACCCCGCCCCTCCTGCTACCCCGAAAAATCTTATACAAGTTTATCTTATATATCCCAATATCTTTAATCTAGTGACATCAAAGGAATTATATAATTAAAGTGTTTAGTGGTTACCTGCGTATGACTCGGTGCACCGTGCGATAGTATAATCGAATCGTTTCGGTGGGGACTGCAAACACAAATGCCAATATAATCGCGACAATATAATTAAATTCTTTAACATAAAATATTGCACCACACAACTTGCGTTATATATTTATACTAATAATTAATATTTTAACGTAAATCGAGAGAGCTTTTGACCCAACGCTAAGAAAATTTAATTTAATATTACACATAAATTTATATTAAACCAAATGGATATAAAGAATCATCTTATGTGTCGTAAAGTAACTAATATTCGAGCTCTACTCTACTCGCAATTGATTCTAGTTTGAAGATAATACATGCAGTTCTGTAACTTACACTATTGTGCATATTTTATGAGAAGAAAATGTGCCAAGCTTTTTTTCCAAAGAAAAAATTCGTAAATATTTTATTCACATTCAGGAGATGGCCCAAAAGGTCCATTATACAAAATTCAACTATGAAGTTGTCATTACATACCGATATTTGCCTCAAAAAGAGCACAGAATACCATTATCATATCCAAAATCTGATCCAACAGTAAAGTTGTCATTACATACAAGAAAATACCTCAGATTTTCTGCAAAAATAAACAAGTTTGGTCATAGCAGACTTTTTTTCATCATTCCTGATAAATCAGGTCAGATCAACTGATAACGAAGGTGATCACAAGCAAAAACAGCCTAGAGCATAACTAGTTGGCTGAAATAGTCTCATCAAACAAGAACTGTAATCAATGCTGGAAAAAAACACAGCAGCTAATAAAAAGGCCTTCCATGCCATCCAATGAAAAAATATCATATCCATATCAAGGTCAAATAAGAGGCCAATCAGCCCACAAGTCATACTCTCAGAATTTTTGCTTGATAGATCACCAAAGGCAAGATGAAGCATATAAAAATCAGCCATAGCATCATATCCAGGATGGAGCCAAATAAGAAGGAAACTGATCACTTCATTAAATCCATAAGTGCCCTAGCATAGAATCGCCATAGAAACCAGCAAGGTATTAATCAAATGAAACAGTCTGAAAAAAATGCATGAAGCCATCATCAATAACAGTCATACACCTGTAGATCAAAACTCACAAAACCATTTTAGAAAACCTAAAAGGTTTCCACCATTGCTGTGCCTTTTTGTTCACAAATACTCCAAGATCCTTCAAGAATGCTGCCACCTGCTTTAGCCAAAGTATCTGCTTTGAAGTTTCAGAGAATATAGGTTGGTGCTTGAGAGAATATATTGGTGCCAAGCTGTAATACAGGTTGGTGAGAATATAGGTTGGTGCCAAGCTGTAATACAGGTTGGTGCTTGAGAGAATATATTGTTAAATCATCAATTTCTATCCTCATTATTATTAATTTATTTAATATACCTTTGGCTCTTACCTCTATAATGATTTTACACAAGTGATACATTAAGATTTGTGTTTTTTATTCTTCCTTCTTATTGTGAATGGATTTATCATTTTTATATTTTTAAAAATAAATTATCATGTTATGCGTTACCTTATATATAAGACAAACATTAAATTATTTAGCTGAGCTTTCCACTGTTTTATATGCTACCACTTGTTCTTTCATTATCGATGGTTCCCATGTTATGCTACCAGAGCATTCTTCATACCAGAGTGAGCAATTACGACTGGGATATAGGGTTGCTTGATACAGAACCATTCGACAAGGTAAATATAAGCAGTACACTATCTAGAAATATATAAAATAAAGATTGTGAATTAGCTTTTCTCTGAACGTCAATAAGGCTTGCTTGCTCTTGCAGACAGGCGTTTGTTATAAACGGAAAGTTGCAAAGCGCAGAAATGGACGACTTTATCTATCGCAAATTACTATTGCATCCAACGTTCATCTGGTCAATTATTTGCCATCCTTTTTTTGAAACAGCAAATTGAAGATCTTATTGTGTAAAATCCCAAACTAGAGTTTCAAAAGTTTTAGAATATTTAACTATGGTTTAATTGCATTGAATACTTGTTCTGGTTATTACTTGTATACTTTCTACTGTCAAACAATAAGTTATATATTTGGTATTTGTGATTACAGGATATGGGTGTTGCATATACCCTGTAGGGTCAAGGTATGTATTGGATAAACTTGGAAAGCTATTCACAACATTGTATTTGTTCTTCTTTTTCTTATGTATTGGGTTGCACAATTGTCTGTTCATTGTATTGATTTTACTAATACCTTAGGTGTGAATGATTTGCAACCTTGGATTTGATTTTCATTGCAAACTAAATCATAACTATAACGTTGAAAAAATAATTAAGGGAGTTTGGGAGGGTTAGTTTGGTCAAATTTCAGGCAGCATTCATTCATGTTTGTACACTGTCAATCTATTGGAAAGGTGGCTTCTTTTAAAGTTCATCAAAATGGAGGCTGCAAGATCTTGACCCTTTTCCTATTTGTTTCCTTTTTCTGTAATTATGACGAAGAATCCATGAAAAATATAACATGTAAGACTTGAGCATCAACATCAATGGATATCTTACCTAAAGAACTAACAATTCTATTCTAACTTATGATTCTATGGCATTCGTTGTAATTTTTGAGAAACAGGTTCTGGTTATCACTATTCTTGCAGGAACCATGTGATTTATTATTTTATTCTTGCAAAGCCTAGGGAGAAGGAGAATGAGTTAAATAAGGAGGGTTTTCGGGTAAAATAGATAGTAGTATTAAATAAAGAGACCCAACTATAGTAAGGATGATCTTGTATCCTCTTTCTCTGATCAATTCACTAATAGGACATATATCTATCGAGATTAACCTACACCCAACATGCATTAACTTTGCAACCAAATCATTCTCATTGATGACATTACAGAATCAATTGGTTAAAATGGTTGAGGGAACTTCATGAAAATCTAAGTGAGGGAAACTGACTCCCTTTAGCTAGAATAAAATTTAAATACTTGCAAATTTTAAGTATGCCCACCTAAATGACAAACCCTAGAATTAATCAAACTTTACCAATGGCATTTTTATTCCCCGTTAACTTGTATTTTACGGGTAAAAGCATACATGTGTCAAATTTAACCCATGATTTCCAATGGACTGCGGTAGGCAATTTACGAGACACGTCGGGGACATTGGCAATGGACTGTGGTAGTCCTTTCATTATCTTTTTTTTCATTGTGACGCTAAGGACTCCACCTACCCATATGTTATGAACCATTTGATCTACCAAACACTACATTCAAATACGTAGACATCAACACAACACTAAACGGATTCGTTTTCAAAACTTGCAAAAGAAGGCGAGCTGGCCAACATACCTTAGAAGAAAGCGCTAGCAAGAAACCACAAAAGTCACAAAACACTATCTTCGACAACATTAGTTGGAGAATAGAAGAAAATCAAAACACGACCGAACACCAGAACTAGTGAAGAAAACAACCTTTTCTTTCACTGCACTCGAACTCGCGAAGAAAATAACCCCACATTCATGGCACCCACAACCAACAACATGAGAAAGGGAAAGTAACAACCGATCAAAATCAAAAGAGAAGAGGTCCAGGTTAAAAAAGAAGACAACAAAAAGGTCAGGTCCAAGCACTTACATGTGAAAGAACAATGCACCCAAGTGAAGAAAACAACATTTTCCTTCACTGCACTCGAACTCGCGAAGAAAATAACCCCACATTCATGGCACCCACAACCAACAACATGAGAAAGGGAAAGCAACAATCGACCAAAATCAAAAGAGAAGCAGTCCAGGTTAAAAAAGAAGACAACAAAAAGGTCAGGTCCAAACACTTACATGTGAAAGAACAATGCACCCAGGTGAAGAAAATAGCCTCTGCCTTCACTGCACTTGAACTCATGAAGGAAACATACCCCACCTTCACTGCACTCGAACTCGTAAAGAAAACAACCCCGCGTTCACTGCACCCACAACCAACAAAATGAGAAAGGGAAA
The DNA here is from genome assembly GCA_001517045.1 of Pseudotsuga menziesii. Classification (NCBI taxonomy): domain Eukaryota; kingdom Viridiplantae; phylum Streptophyta; class Pinopsida; order Pinales; family Pinaceae; genus Pseudotsuga; species Pseudotsuga menziesii. The sequence goes on along the minus strand of LPNX010761226.1, from coordinate 15,833 downwards.
GCAACAACTGACCAAAATCAAAAGAGAAACATGCCAGGTTAAATAAGAAAACAACAAAAAGGTCAGGTCCATGCACTTACATGTGAAAGAACAAGGCAACTAGGAAAACCAGTTCGGAATCGCCAAATTTCAAACCAGCAAAGAACCCACAATGAGCAATTAATTGAAATGTGTCCATCCCATTTAAAACGAGCCTGCTTCGAAGCCCAAACAGGAGCATTAAAAACGGCCCTGGACTCGTATTATGAAAAACCTCTCGAAAGGAGCATTAAAAAAGACCCTGATCCCAAATCATGAAAAACCCTAGAGAAACACAAAACCTGCATTTCAACACAGTTAAAATTTTGTTGAGCCGAACCAACCCTTAAAACCTTTCCGCATGCATAAGTAAATGTTTTCATTTAGAACCAGAATGTGTACATATCATATATTCGAAAGAACCAACAGAAACAACACTTCTCTGGAAAGCAACAACAATAATGATAAAAGAGCTCCCTCAACACAGATGTTGGCGCCACTTCACATACCGAGAAATGCGGGTCTTCATGTAACACTTAGTTTAATATCTTGACACTTTTCCCAATTTGATATGCTTGTCCATAATGTATTAATATATTTTATTTCTCTTATATCAAATTATTAATTGCGAGCACCATGGTTGTCTAATCTGTTGGATCACAAATCTGGAATATTAATTAGGATCGTGGAAATTTGAAATATTAAAGGAGGTATTGTTTATGAGGAGCATTATAACAATGTTGATATCGACGATGTTGTCGGGTCCTGGGGCACATGAACCCAAGGAAACGACATTTCCACCGGACCAATAATAAGCTTAAAAAATAGACATTTAAGAAACTAAAAAACTAATACACAACTTTAGTTTAAATTCTATGTTTTTTTTAAATTACTACAAATTGCTCCAAATAATCACCCTGAGCAATTCATATATATCCCCTTGTCGGGGACATAATAAAATACGTGATGAATGTGTTTTATGTTAATCAAATCAATGTTAAGTATAAATTGCCTAACAAATGTTAGTATTGATATTATAAAATCAAATATAATACGTGATCGATGTGTTATATGTTAATCAAATCAGTGTTAAGTATAAATTGCCTAATAAATGTACTCATGTATGAAATTATATATATATATAATAAATTTAAATAATTAAAACTACATACATACATACAGAAACTTATTTTATATATATATAAGTTTATGTATGTATGTATGTATGTAGTTTTAATTATTTAAATTTATTATATATATATATAGAGAGAGAGAGAGAGAGTTGTGTGTGCATATAGTTGAACTTTTCGTTTGGCATGTATTGACAATGTCACAGGAATAATTTTACATTCTAGTTTAGTACTTTTGTTGGTGTCAACTTAATTGTGAAGAAGAGAGGAGTGAAGAATGCAAGATCTATTAGAGCATGTATGTATCTAAAGTTTCTTTGTGTGTTCTACCAATGACGTAATGCAATATTTCTTCTTGCATGAGGTATCGACGTTCAAAAACATTATACTTTCTAGCTGCAAAAACCTTCTATAATTGCTTTCCTTGTGTTTGTTCTTATGTTAGGGATGTCATCATTATATTATGTTCCCATTCACTCTGGTCCTAAAATGTTCCGATGGTTAGAAAATATAGGTAGATTTCCAAATGTTTCCTATGCTTTCACTACATTTATTATGTACAATGGCCGTTTTGCACCTTAATTGAGCTTCTACCCTTTTCTTTGACAAGCACAATGATTTCTATAAGTAAACCTATATTTACAATTTTTCTGATTTTGGGGATAGATTTTGAAAATCATATGTCGTTTCTAATTAATGATACAAGGACCATTTCCAATGACCTAGTATGTTAAATTGTAAACCACTTTTAAGGATTAGGGAAGATGCCCTCCCGATACAAAAAAAAACAAGTATTGAATTTAGGATTGGCCAAAATAAGACTTCTTTTACTTTACCTGAAGCTGGTGGGTATGGAGAGGCTTAAGGATGATGTACACATGCTAAAGGTGCTTCACCCAAGTAGACATAAAAACCGAGATCTCATCTAAATATGCAACCACAAATCTACCCAAATGTGGCTTGAAAATGTCAATAATCATCCTCATCAATGTGGAGGAGCATTGGTCATCCCAAAGGGCATGAAAAGCCACTCATACAACACAAATTTTATCTTAAATGTTGTCTTCCAAGTGACTATTATGTACATATAGATTTGATGGTAGCCTACTGCCAAGCCCATCATATTGAAAAATCAAGCATCTTGCAAGTGGTCCATCAAGTCCTCAATCTATGGAAGGGGATACCAATTCTTAACATTTCTTTTGTTGAGGGAATGATAGTATATAATCATGTGTCACTCCTCAAATTCTTCCTTTGGGATGATGAAGTATGGGGAAACACACAGAAAAAAATTGGGTTGGATGTGGCCATAGTCAAGTTACTAGGGAATTTGGTGTTCAATATTTGTAGCCTTGTGTGAATTTAAATGGTAGGAAGGAGCATTATGTAGGGATGTTCAAAGAATAAGATATATAGTATGCTCGATGGACTGAGAAGGGGGAAGGTCCATGGGAGGAGAAAAAACATCCACAAACTCCTTGAGAACAGGGTCCATATTAATAGGCACAATGTGTGTAAGATTGTTTGGTTTAACAGGGCAAACTAAACAAAGAGAAACACATTATTTCATGATAACTTGTTTGAGGGACGTCTTACCAGTGAGAGGAGAAGGATTCCTGGAAGTAGAAGAGGTAAATGCATTGACCATATTGTTGTAGATTATACTGGAGGGATTTATCATGATAGCCAATGTGCCATTGTTGTTGGTAAGGGAGGTCTAATAAGAGGTCATCACAATCCAGTGGAGAAACATCACATATGACTGTATTGCAAAAAAGGCTAATTGCAAAGGTCATTGTACATTAGTGGGAGACGCTAATGTGAGATCCATCATTTTTCACCCATACTAATTCGTAAGGGGTAGGGTGAGGTAGGGTGAGTAAGAGGCTTCTAAGCCAAGAAGAACTGACAGAGGGTATGGGCAACAAAATGAAGGGTCTACTAGAGGCATGGCACATTGAAGGAGCGTACTAAAAAACCTATATCTATACTGTGATGAAGGTCACTAACAGAGTCCCCTAGGAGGAAACAAATGTGTTTGGAGAGGTTCCTAAGGAGGGCACAATCTTGAACTAGGAGGAGTCCCTTAAGATGTTCCAAATGATGTTGAAACATATCTAAGAAGAGTGCAAGAGCACTAGAATATGTCCCTAAGAAGGGTGCAAGACATTGACTGAGTCCCTAAGAAGGGTGGACTAGAATAGTTGAGTCCATGAGAAGGGAACAAGCAAAATTGAATCAAACCCTATTTGGAGGGTGTAACACTAAACTAGATTTCCAAAACCCCAAGGAAGGATGGAGAACCTTGGCTCGAGGGTTGGGCATAAAAAACCGAGTCAAAAACTAAAAAAATAATGGATAGGTTGTTATCTAAACCTGTGACTTGAAATCCTATCAAATCTAGGATCTGATACCAAATAATTTGCAAATAGATCTAAACAAATAATATTGAACTCATGATGCATAAATGAAAAACACAATGAACAATGATAAGCTTAGACAAAATACCATACACTTTATTCTTGAGACCGGTGAGGCTTTTATGAACAAGGCATAATTTAACTTACCTAACTAATTGAATTGGTTACAAAAATGTTTTTTCACACATCAGATGAAGAAGTATATAACACCTCCTTAGAAAGAGCACCTTACTCATTGAGAGTGGCCAATGAAGGAGTGCGCCCATCACATTGGCCTACTTCTTGAGTTTCTCTTTCCTTTTTATCAACTAAGAATTCTGCATTTACTACCTTCATGGCACTATTTCCTACTTTGGTCTACCATTCTATCAAATCCCAATTTAATTGTTCAATATGTTATTCCGGTTGTGTTATTGACTTATTGGAGTAGGGTGGATGATTACTTGAAGAAGCCACTACCTTTTCTCTGTGGGATTTAGTAATTTCATGCTTCAAGGAATTAATCAAGCCATTGGATTTATCTATTTGGAATGATAAATATATGCACTACCTTGATTGGCCTCTAAATCAATGATCCTATTTTCCATGACTTGATATTGTAATGATAAAGAGGCATTATCCCTTCTGAATAAATTTACTTCATCATCCAACCTTTGTTTCTCCTCCAACATTAGATGGGTTACTAGGAGAGCATGAAATCTCTAAAGCCTTTATCCTTTGATATTTTTCTTGAAGGAGGGAAATAACCTCATTTTTTTCTTGTTCTTCCCTTCCCATTGAGACTAATATAGCTAGTATCTTGTCGTTGTTTTCCTCCTATGCTTGTACCCTAGAGCTAAACATTTGGTTCTTTATGTTAATGGAATATAGTTGATTTTTGTAGTTATCACTAGAAGAGGCCACTTTGAAATATTTGTGATAGATTGTGTGTTTGGATCCTTGGGCCATGAAATATAATACTCATGTGGGACACATTTTATGTCAAAGGTGACTAACACTGCCTTCCAATCATATGGTTGCATCTCTTTACACATTTTTTGAGGAAAGAGTTCCAATGTGGTCGCCACAAACTGTCATGTCGTTGGGTTGTACATGGGGAATATCCATGTGTGTTCCTAATTTTCCCTTAATATCTCTAATGGATCACATGTATCCATGATTTGAATCATGTTAGCTCAAGAGATATGATGTATTATTTTGTAGGAAGAGCTTGTAGTTGGTGTACTAGCAACCCCTTCAAAAGTTGCAGTAGAGAAATTGTTAGATACTTTAAAGGGGGAGGATGAGGGTATTGTGTGAGGGGTATATTCCTATGCTTTTAAAGAACTACTAGGATACATAATGTCGTGTTCTATACCCTTAGGCAATAATGGATTCTCCTATATATTATTTTTCTATCGACCCTTAGTTGTGGGATTCTATTCTTACTAAACCTTGACCTTCTTCTACTTAAGTTCTTACTGAACTTATTCCTCCTTGGGTAGGATAGGTTTTTGCACATTCCTTCCAAGGTGGGATTCCCCAACTAAGTTCTAGTAGAAAAAGGGATATGGGGGACTCCAGTATTGTCTAGGGTACAAAACAAGAAGTTTGTGAGTCAATTAGTGCCCAACAAGAGGAGGAATCTACCCCTAACATAGCACCCTCTCCCTCCCCCTTTAAATTTTCTCACATTTTCATTGTTGTATATTTTCAAGGGGTTGTTAGTACACCAACTAGAAGTTATTCTCACAAAACAAGGCACCAGATATCTTGGGATAACATGATTCAACCCATGGTGACATATGATCCATTATAGATACTAAGGCAGGAGAAAAGAAGAAGATAAGAGACCAAAAGGATATACTTTACATTGAGACAATGGAAACTCAGGCATAAGAAAGGATATTTCCCAAGTAAAACCCAACAACAAGGAAATTTATGGTGACCACATTGGAACCCTTGCCTCAAAAAACATAAAAAGGAGATGCAATCATAGGATTTGAAGGCACTATAGGTCACCTTTGATACATAAGGTATCCCACATGAGGATTATATTTCTATTTCATAAGGATCCAACATCACAGTCTATCAAAATTATCTCAAAGGGGTTTCTTCTAGTGATAGCTACAAAAATCAACTAAACGCCATTAACATAAAGAACTGGTTTTTTTAGCTCTGGAGTAAAAGCATTGGAGGTAGAGAAGGACAAGATATAATCTAGCTTGGTCTCAATGAGAAGGAAAAAACAAGAAGCAGTGGAAGCTATTTCCTTTCTTTAAGAAAAATTTCAAAGGACAAAGGCTCCAGAGAGCTCCCACTATCCTAGTCACCTAACATATATTAGAGGAGAAACAAAGGTTGGTCAATAAAGAAAATTTCTTGAGAAGGGAGATTGCCTATTTTTTATCACAAAATCAAAGCATAGAAAATGGGACCATTGATCTATAGGCCGATTAGGGAAATGCACAATATTTGGCATCCAACTAGAGAAATATAATGGCTTGATTAATTCCTTGAAACAAGAAATTATTGAAGCCTATAAAGAAAAGGCAATGGCTGCTTCAAGTAGTCGGCCACCCTCCTCTAAGAATTCAATAGCACAACTAGAACAACAACTTCAACAATTAACCTGGGATTTGAAAGAATGGAAGATAAATCAAGGGATAATGTCATGAAGGTAGTAATTGTAGAAACCTTGGTGGATAAAAGAAAAAAGGAACTAGTATAAGCAAGGTGAGAAGTTGGAAGGTGTTAAAAAGGTCAAGTGGCATGAGGAGAAGAAAGGGAAAACCAATCTCAAGGAATAAATGGAAGCATGAAGTACTATATATGAGGAGTTCCTAACTGAATCAAGGATAGTATACACCCTTAGCGATATCAAGAATTATGTTTGAGGATGCATTTTTAATTATCACCCATCAATAAGGAACCAACTTCAATTATAATTAGAGTTTAGTGTATTGCAAAAGGAGGTCACCAAGTAGCTTAATAGTATTGGCCATGACATATATACCAAGTATAAGACAACAACAGTGATGAAGGGAGTCATAAATACTCTCTCCACACAAGAACTGGGGTGTAATACCCTCAAGTTTGACTTGGAATGTATTAAATCAAAATCATGTAAATGATGTAAATATGCTAGTATGGATTCCTAGTGCAGAGCTCAAGGCCAATGCCTGACTAGTTAATGGTTATTCATGCATAATGTAGACATTTCTATATGATCCATGTGTTTATCTTGTCGTGCTAACTCAAAACCTATGTAAATATTATGTTGGAAAAATAAAAGAATTGTCTAAGATGGTAGAGTAAAGAGCACTATAGGGGGCATGATTCCACTAGAGGGGATGATGAAAGGGGCATGTGGGAGATTAATCCTCTTTTGCAAGAAAAGGAGGACTTTCATAGTATTGTGTTGTTCCAACCACAATGTTAGTTGTTCTCATTGCCATATATAGAGTCAACAATTCTTATGCAAATAACAAACTATGGATTCTTTATGTACAAGAAGTTATGCAGATGGGAAGGGAACTATGTGTAGATATTATTAGTCCAGCTGTAGTTTTTAGTGATCCCTTCAAGGAAGAAGTAATTGATAAATCTTTTCAACATAGGATTTGATTTGATTGTTTGTAGTCTAATGCAATAAATTTACTAAAATATACAACATTATGGCCAACAAAAGATGTAGAGGATGTTTTGCATGCATGAGATGTGGATACTATAATGAATAATATTTTGAAATCCATGCAAAATGAAGGGATTCATAATATTTGAGAGTAGATGGAATCACCTATATTTGGTGACTGTTCAACAACTAACCTTGTGTATCCTCTAATCTTCATAGTTATACCACGTTGATTACTAAAAGTTGGTTCCCTTTATACTCGTAAAAATGTAAGGAGTGTGAGGCCATTCTCTTTGGTCCCTAAATTGATGATCATTGAAATCACTGGATTACTTGTCCATTTAAAATTGCTTTAGAAAAAAAAACAATTGTTGAATAGTTTTGTAAGACATATAGTGTAATATTGGTATTAACCAATAGATTTTCCATAGACCGTTGAACAAATAAAGAAAATGGTAGATCTGCGAATTGTTTTGGTGAATTATGTTACTCCATTAAAAGTTGGTTGAATGAATGCTTAATATAGTTTTGTGATACCTATAGTTTAATTTCGAGATTAACCTTGGCATATTTTCCATACAAGTTGGTAGATCTATGAACTATTTTGGTCTATTACAATACTCCATTAGAAGTTGGTTGAATGAATACTTAAACTATAAAATAAGTAGTGCCATTGTTTAGGAAATTTGCATACGCCTTTGAACTACATCTATGTCCTAGAATAACATAGTTAATGGAATATTATAGTTTAACCAATCATAGATTTAGGCACATGACTCCAATCTCTACAATAGATAATGAATTGTTTCCCAATTTCTTCAATAACAATGGCTCTATTATGTTTACTGGAATGGGGATGATATGGTGCATCCCACATTGTGTACTATCAAAACACTGCAATGTGCTAAATTGGGTATTATATATCACCGTGGTAATTTTCCTGGTCCAAACTTAGAGCTATCAACCCCAATACAACCTCGGAGAACCACCAGATTCAAAACTAGGAGCACTAGTTCAAATTTGCCCACACAAAACACAGGGTTTACAACTCTTCCCAAATACTACTAGATTTAATCAAATTCTCAAAATATCAGATAAATGGACTAAAATAGACTCAAATAAAACTATATAACCCACTAATATATTGCAGATAAATTCCAAGGAAGTATGAGAGGCACCCTTTCAAGACTAGTGAGAAACTAGTTCAATTTCCCCACATAGGAATATTTGTCACTACTACATTTCGATTCAAAATCCAACGGTTACTTCCGACGGCACATGGATTTTTTCTTTTAACTGTACCAAAAATCACAAAGATAAATTTTTTTTTTGAAATTGTGGTTATCAGCGTCGCTTAAGCGACGGCTAGGCTCAATAAGCGTCGCTTAAGCGACGGATTTCCTCATAAGTGTCGCTTAAGCGACAGCGTTTCAAATTGGTCAACCATTGAAATAAAAGAAACCCCTTTTCTCATTTACCCGTCGCTTAAGCGACACTTAAGCGACGGCGCTTCAAAATGGTCAATTGGAAAAAAGAATACAAAGCGCTTTGATGTGATTTGTGCTATCGTGGTGGCATATACATTGGTCGTATTGAATGTCAGCTCTTATCATTCAAACCCCTGTTCTCATTTACCATTTTCAAATGTCTATGGGGTCACTATCACCATTTCCAAGCACCTAAGAAACGGAGGAGGAAGAATCGGAGGACCAGCAGAAGTCTGATACAAATCTCAGCAAACCTCTGGTACAAATCTTTTTATTTCTTTCTTTCGGCCAGCAGTGTTATGCTATCTCTGCATGCTTTTGTTATCGCTTCCACCATTTTATTTAGGCATCCCTTGCCTTACCTATTGCTTTTGTTATCCTTGTTGTAGGGTGGATCCTTTGACAATGTTCAACCTGTGGGCAGCAAGAGCTATGGAAGGTGGCATATGGTATACAAATATGGTACTAGAGCATAAAAAGAATGTTGCTGCACACAGTACCGATCACAGGCAAGGCACGGCAGGGGACACTACCCAAAAGAATAAGTCAAGAGGGAAGAAGGCCCCCGTTATTGAGGTATAAAACCTGGTCTGCCTAGATGAGGCACTTGACCCACGGGTGCATATTAGCAAAGATGAGCATTTGAAAGTTTATGTGGAGCAATTTAAGTTGGTGGATCACAATATCCACAATCCCACTATATTCCCTGAGTTTTATTCAGATAATTATCAAATATAGGGGGAACGAAGCCAATAATTTTTCACCATTTCAGCTTTTTGTTTTAATTAGGGATTACAAGTCTCTTGCATGCCCCATGCTTTGGGAACTCTTTGGCAGTCAAGAAATTTGTGAGGTTGTTGTTGTCGCGAACTCAAACTAGAGGGATTTGAATGGACTATAAAATCCTATTAACATATAGAATATCCATGCCATTATAGGGTTTTGTTGAATGGGAGGGGTTTCTGCCCTTTGTCCGCAGAGGAGGGTTGGGATTTCATCTGGTGGGAAGCATTCTTCAAGGGGTTACATAGGCATCACTATGCAGGATTAGTTCAAGGGGGGCCCGGATATAAAGCACCGGTGCTGGATCTTATCAGAGAGGGTTTTTCGTCCTGTTATGTTCAGTCTGTTGGTTGTTTTCATTGTGTCCCTGTTATTGGTACATGGCACCGGGGTTGTTCTGTTAAGGGCCAACAATCTAGGCAGGAAGTGCTTTGAGACCTCAACTGCAGACAAGGACAGTCTGAAGAGGTTTAGGATTGCGATGGTGACTTGCTCGGATGAGTCTGGGACCATTCCTGCAAGGTCCTTTCAGGGGCTTATGAAATTGGTTGAGCCCAACAAAAGAAGCCATGCTGACAGACATCGGTATGATTTTATTGATGAGAGCAATATTGTTGATAAGAACAGGCCCCACAGCTGGAGTAAGATCCTGGCAGTCCGAAAGAATCTGCCCAAGTATGATTGGATCTTCTGGAACGATGTGGTATGCCTTGCTCCATACAATGACCCCTCTCTCCAATATAAGGGATCATTTATCTGTATAAGCAAATAGTAGGTCGTAACTGGTTCTACATGATCTTTTGAAACTGTTATTTTTTGGGTTATTGGGTAATTCTTCCATTTCTTAGGAGTTTACATGGTCATCATGTTTGGTCAAAATGAACATTATAGCGCAGAATTCTGCTAAAACTTATGAAGTATTAA
>LPNX010761201.1:182569-266680 GCA_001517045.1 Pseudotsuga menziesii | reverse complement strand
TTCATTTTATCAGTTAATTATATAACATCATCGTGAGTGAGTAGATGGTTAATGTTATCAAATTAACTGGTTCTATACACACTATTTGAAAATGTTAGATAACTGATGTTCTAGGGAAACGATAAATCATGGATTGTTAATGGTGTCATATAGAAACACTAAAGATGCAAAGGAGTTGGATGTATGGGGAAAATGTTGTGAATAGATAAGATGGGTTATTTCTCAAATCATATTTGATATCCTATAAATAAACAATGAAACTAAGGATAATCCTATAGAGGTATATAATATTATATCATAATGTATGACAAAATTGATAACATATCTTCATATTATCTAGAGAACAAAATACATTAACTAGATCCTAATAATTTTGAGAGGAACTTAAGAGTTATAATGATAAACTAAATAATTGTGGTAGTGGTTATTAGAAGAATAATATGGAACACATTATTATAGTAGAGAAAATTTATGTTTGGTTCGTTAAAACTAGAATATGAGCTATTACGATGTCTAAAGAACTTTAATAAAACCTAAATTTGAAGACTTCTACAAAGGCTTGATATGTAAACATGACTTGTTGCTATGGTCAAGTCGGATTAGGTCCTAATGTTTATAATACTTCAAACAAGGTTTCTAATGATTCTAATGTAGGTGCTATGTATGAGAAATGATGAAAAATATGCAAGCAATATAGAAAAAGCAATCACATTGAAAATAATTGCTTTAAGAGATGTAATTATCTTTCTAAGGAAAATAAGAAACACTTTAACGAACAATAGGTTTCTCTCATTTCTTATTCTAGTCAACCAGGTTTCTCTCATTTCTTATTCTAGTCAACCAAGTAAATCATCCTCTCGCGTGGAGTAGATTTTGGAATTAGGTGCATCCAATCACATGATTGGTATTGCTTTGTTATTTACCTCTTATGATAAACAAACGCATATGACTCATACAGTTGCAATTTGTGATGGAACTAATATTTCAATAATTGGGTCTCACAATGTTAATGTTCCTAAAGGTGTATTAGAAGAAGCTAATATTTCAATAATTGGGTCTCACAATGTTAATGTTCCTAAAGGTGTATTAGAAGAAGCTTTCATGTTGATGGAATGCCCATAAATTTTATTTATATTTAACACAATTATAAAGAAAGGTATAAAATTGAATCTTGGCCTAATCAATATGTCTTGGAATATATTAATAATGGGCTCAAAAAATACGACATTCTCTTTTTTTGGTTGTAGTTTCTTGACTCAAACCAAATAGTCTTCAATCCTTTCAAAGGAGAGAGGATCTAGAGTGGTCATGAAAGAATAGAAATGTAGATGGAGGAGAAAGGAAACGTAATGTAATATGTATATGTAATTAAATATGAGGAAGATGGTTTACAATAATCATTGCCCTGGGTATTTTATAGCCTAAGTGGGGAAGAGAGGTGAATTTTCAAGTCACCTCTTAGTTTAATTACAAACATTTACTAAAATTAACCTAGCTTACTATTTAAATTTAACATTTGTAACATTGCCTTCTCCTTTTAAATTGCTTTGTCCTCAAAGCAGGGTAAATACGAGTGTTGCTGAACGAATTTCACTGTTTCCCATGATGCATCCTCTTCTAGGAAATTCTTCCATTTAATGAGGTATTCCTTGATCATTCTAGTGTGTAATCTCCGTTCTTTGATGTTGATGATAGCCTTTGGTTCTAATATTTGTTTCCCTTCTTCATCTAGAGTGGGGAGTGTCGTTTAAACTGATTGATGTTAACCCAACAAATTTTTTAGATTTGATACATGGAAGACGTTGTGAATTTGGCTTGTCTCTGGTAACTTTAGCTCGTATGCTGCGTTTCTAATCTTCCGTATAATTTGGTATGGACCATAGAATTTAGGTGTTAATTTGTTCTTTCCTTGTTGTTTTAGTGATAATTGTTTGTATGGTTGAAGTCGTACAAATACCGAATCTACTAATTCAAACTCTCTCTCGGTTCTATGCTGGTTTGCTTGTTGTTTCATATGATTTTTTTCCATAGTTAAATTATCCTTAAGTGTTTGCATAATTCGTTGGTTGTCTTCTAGTTGATCTTTTACGGCGGGTAATTTTATGCTTCCTTGAATGATTTCCTTCCATCGGGGTGGTTCATAACTATATAATGCTTGAAAAGGAGTCATCTTCGCCGATGTGTGATAGGCAACGTTATACCACCATTCTGCGAGATGTAGCCATTGTAACCATTTGTTCTGTTTGTCTGTGACGAAACTACAGAGATAGGTTTCCAGACACTTGTTGACCACTTCCGTTTTCCCATCTGTTTGTGGATGATATGCTGAGCTCATATTAAGAGTGATGCCTATTTGCTTGCAGAATTCCTTCCAAAAGTTGCTTGTGAATTTGGTGTCTCTGTCGCTCACTATAATTCTTGGGAAACCATGTAATTTGTAAATATTTTTACAAAACACTTCAACGATTTGTTTAGTTGAGTGAGTTTTCCTTATGCCCGTGAAATGTGCATATTTCGTTAGTCGATCTACTACCACAAGGATTTTATCCTTACTGTCTGATAAGGGTAACCCTTCAATAAAATCCATAGAAATTTCCTCCCATTTTTTCTTTGGAATATGCAATGAGTGGAGTAGCCCTGGAGTCATGATGTTTTCGCTTTTATTCCTTTGACATGTGTCGCACTTGGCTACATATTTTTGAATGTCTTTATGCATTCCTTTCCAATAAAACAACTGTATGGCATTGTAATATGTTTTGAAAAAACCTAAATGTCCAGTGGCAGGTGAATCATGAGATTCTATCATTACCTTAGTTCTAAACCTTGATGTTGGGTTTAAATAGATCCTTCCTTTGTACCACAAGATGTCATTTCACCACTCAAATTTTGAACCTCTATTCGAGTCTTCGATTAGGGCACACGTGTTTGGGTCTTTAGTGTATTCTCTTCGTATTTCATCCAACCATTTTGGAATAATGATTAAAATTGAATATTTCTGGACTTCATCCCTTCTAGATAGAGCATCAATGACTAAATTGTCTTTCCCTCTTTTATGTAATATCTCCATATCAAATGTAGCAATTTTTTCTATCCACTTCTATTGTTATGTTGACAATGTTTTTTGTTGGAGGAAGTATTGAAGACTATTATGGTCTATTCTTATTAGTATTTTGCTTCCTAGAAGGTATTGTCACCATTTTGTTAAGGCATGTATAATGGCCAACATCTCTTTATCATAAGTGGACTTCAAACTTTCTCTCTTGTTGAGCTTCCTACTTCCGAATGCTGTTGGGTGCCCTTCTTGCATCAAAACTGCTCCTAATTCAAAACTTGATGTGTCGCACTCGACTACAAAGGGTTTTGTGAAGTCTGGCATGGCTAATACCGGTGTTGAAGACATCATGCATTTTAATGTTTTAAAAAAAAATTCTGCTTCACTATTCCATTGGAAGGAATTTTTCTTCAATAAATTTGTGAGGGGGGTGGTTTTATGGGCGTAATTCTTTACAAATATTCTATAGTATCCTGTTAGGACTAGAAACCCCCTTAGTTTCGATATGTTATCAGGTTTGGGCCACTCCATGATTGCCTTGATTTTACTTGGATCAACCTGGACTCCTTCCTTTGATATTTTGTGACCTAGGTAGTCCACTTCTTCTTTTCCAAAGGTGCACTTAAACCTCTTTACGTATAATTTGTTTTCTTCCAAAATGGTAAGTACTTGACTTAAGTGTTCCAAATGCTCCTTCCATGTTCTGGTATATATGAGAATGTCATCAAAAAACACTAGTGCGAATTTCCTTAAAAATGGCTGGAACAATTCGTTCATTACAGTTTGAAACGTAGCTGGAGCGTTAGTCAAATCGAAGGGAATTACTTTGAACTCATAACGGTCTTCATGAGTGCAAAAAGCAGTTTTAGCTATGTCTTACACTCTAAATTTGATTTGGTAATAACCAGATCGGAGATCCAACTTTGAGAAATACTTGGCCCCATGAAGTTCATCCAGCAACTCGTCGATGAATGGAATCGAAAATTTATTTTTGATAGTTATTTTGTTTAGTCCTCTGTAATCTATGTTGAGTCTGAACGACCCATCCTTCTTTCGTACTAGCACTACTGGAGTTGCATAGGGGCTTCTGCTTTTTGAAATGATGCCGCATTTCAGAAGATCCTGAGTTAACCTCTCGATTTCTGTTTTATGGTGATGCGGGTATCTGTATGGTTTGCTACTTGCAGGTTTTGTCCCTGGTTCTATTTCGATTATGTGTTTGATATTTCTATTTGGTGGAAGCTCCATGGGTAATTCTTGAAACACCTTGTGATGTTTTTGAATCAACTCTTTTATCTCTAGTTGTTTGTCCATGTCTCCTTCACACGTTAGAAGCTCCATTTCTTGGCATTGAAGAATGTATGCTGGTGCACCTTTCCGAAGTAGTTTTTCCATTTGATGTGATGTAACTAGCTGTGTCGAGGGTGGTTGGATGCCATATAATTTGTGTGTCTTCCCGAAGGACTAGAATTCAAATTCTCTTGGTGATTTGCAAAGTATGTACCCAAGGTTTGTAACCATTGTATTCCTAATACTACATCGAATCCTCCCAGTGGTACTGCAAAGAAATTTGATTCTAAGTTATACTCTTGCATTTGTAACTTGACTTTGTGACATTTTCCCGAATTGTTAATCTTTTTTCCATCTGCTACCATAACCTTCATGTTGGTTACTGGATGAACACATACGTTAAATATTTTAGCAAGGCTGGCATTAAAGAAGTTATGGGTGCTGCCAGAGTCGATGAGAACTATGGAATTATTATTTTTTATATGTTCTTTAATCTTCAATGTTTGCGGTTGGGAGATTCCAGTAATAGCGGCTAATGATATTTTTGGGTTGTCGTCCTCGATTTTTGTTTGGTAGTCTAGTTGAATATCCGCATCATTCTCAATTGGTTCTTTGACTTCCAACTCTTATTCTTTTGCTTCACATGCATACAATTTCTTTTGTAAGCATCGGTGCTTAGGATCCCATTTGTCTTTACAGAACTTACATTTCCCTTCCTTTATTCTCTAGGCCTCTAAACTAGGCTTCGTACCTTCCCTGAGTTGTGGCGGTGTATATCGTGGATTTCCTATGTATGTTGATTGCAAGGGATTCCTTTTGGATTCGTCTTTGTCGATATGTGTATGAAGGGATTTCTTGAATTTTTTTTCAATAATCCTAGCTTTGCTTTGTGCTTCCTCCAAGGTAGAGATGTTATGTAACTCTAGTTCCTCACAGATGTGTTGTTTTAGACTGCGTATGTAGGTTTGTAATCATTATTCATTGGTTAACTCTGGGACTCGATTTGACAACGCTTCCCACTCACAAGTGTACTCATCGATACTGTTTTTTTGTTGTAGCCTTGTGATTTTGAAAAAAAAAATCTTTTTCTTCAATCCCTCGGAATCTTTTGATGAGGTCATTTTTGAAGCTAGCCCAGTTGTGCAAACATATTCTTGCAGTGTTCTTCCACCATAAATACCAATTGTAAGCATTTCCTTCTAGATGCATGGAGGCATATTTAATTTTCTCGCCTTCGTAATGGATGTTGTGGATGTCTAGGTACTCCTCGGCTTTGTTAATCCATGCTAGGCATTGTTGTTCGTCCCCATCGTATTTGGGTAACTCGACTTTCACCCGTATTTGGCATCCTTGTGTATATGAGTTTGAGGATGACATGTTGAATAGAGGATCTGGCTGCTCCGGTGTTCTAGGAGAGTTTGGATGCGGGTCATTTGATATTTGTAATCGGTCCAAGATGGCGGTTAAAACTGCCTAATTTTTCTTTTGGTCTTCTTGTAGAGTGAGGAAGGTATTCTCCATTCGTGACATGATTTGTGTCCAAGTTGATGTCAAATTGTCATTGGTTTGTTTGATCTTTGCTTGGAGTTCCTCGTAGTTCTTTTTAATCTTCTCATTGATATGATCGAAACGAGCATCCATTGATCTCGTGATTGGAATTTTCTCAGCGCTAAATGTGGATTTATTTTTGTTTGCTGTATGATACGAGCCCGCCATGATTATATATATTTTATTAATTAATTATAATTATTATTATTATAGTATAGTTTTTGATTAATAATAATAATAATATTAATAATTATTACAATAATATTAATAAAATATATTAATATATTAATAATTATTATTAATATTAAAATTGTGTTATTGCAGGACTCACGTGGTTAAGTTTTAATAGTCATGTAAGGGAATGAATGAGAGGTGGATGATGGAGGGGGTATGGTGAGCGACGGATGATGCCGGATGGAGGATATGGAGAGGGGTGCTGGATGGAGGAGTGCACGTGGAGTTGCACATGGAGGGAGCAAGTGGGAGTGGGGGAGGATGGAGAGAGGGATTAAGGGAGATGTGGAGCAGGCGACAGAGGGGCATTGGAGCAGCAGAGGATGGAGAGTGACGGGAGTGGAAAGATTGTGTGGAGTGCAGCATGAGCGGGGAAGGTAAAGAGGAGGTGGGTGCAGCGGAGGTGGTAGTTGGGAGTGATGATGGGGTGGTGCCGAGAGCTGAAAGGATCTGATACCAATGAAAGAAAATAAATGTAGATGGAGGAGAAAGGAAACGTAATGTAATATGTATATTTAATTAAATATGAAGAAGATGGTTTACAATAATCATTGCCCTGGGTATTTTATACCCTAAGTGGGGAACAGAGGTGACTTTTCATGTCACCTCTTAGTTTAATTACAAACATTTACTAAAATTAACCTAGCTTACTATTTAAATTTAATATTTGTAACAGGTCAACTCTTTCTCAACCTACATGTCTTAAATTTTATTGGCATTGTCAAATAGACCCTTTTATTTCTTCTAGACCCGATGAATATAGTCGATCTCACTTGTATGAAAGTCAATATCCCTCAAAATGTAGGTCTTAATCTCTCCCATAGTCTCATCCTTCTTCCGATCGAAATCTAACTTCTATTGCTCATCCTTTAGATGTGAGATCTTGGTCATGGTAAACTACCAAAGGGCCTTGATTTCAATAAGATTTAAGTATATGGAACCCACATTCTATAGTTTTGGCGATTAAATATCACAATATATTTCTTGGAAACCATGACACATATCTATTAACTCAAATCTTGATACAAATTGCAAGTCGAAACCCAAATCCAATCACAAATAGATATGACTCAGTAAAGCTTGTCAAAAGTGACACCTGAAACAAACTTTTAGATGACGACATTTGTCTCAAACCAACAGGTATGGTATCATGTTGCATAAATCAAGAGGTGAGACATAACAAAAATCAACAAGATTAAGGAATTCTAAGCAGAGATGGTGTCTAAAGACATCGTTTCTAAAGACAGGTTTTAATCGTGATTTTGATGGTAGAAATGGATTTAGCACTCTCAAAAACCCCTGGGCACCCAAAATTCGAGAACTTGACAACTATAACTTGGATTTTGAAAATTTCTAACCATTTTTTTCAAAATTGTGTCAAAAAAGTCTGTCCATTCTGACCCAAACCGTAGAATTTTTATACTACGTGCATAGAGAGCGATAGGGCTGAAATTGACAATAATACTCATAATCAAGGGCCATAAAAAAGGCATAACAAGTGTAATGCGTCTCCTACATACCTCAAGGGTGGCAAATGAAGGTATAACACGTGTTGTCTATATGATCCCCTTTTTCAAATTTCATATGGATCTAGGTCTTAAGTCGCCAAAAAAATCTAATATTTTTTATTAAGTCACCAAAAAATCTAATATTTTTTATTATAGCTATTAACACTTAAGAGTGCAACAAACAATTATACTTCCAATAAAGATAAAAACATGACTTTTCTTTTCTGGTTATTTACAAATTGAGAATATATGTCCAAATAATCTTTTGGGCCAAATTACAGCCATAACAACTCAATAGAAACAATTTTAGCTTTCAAGGTTCTAAAACTTTAGATAAAGGAGAATATTGTTTTTCTTTTTTTTTCTTAAAAAAATGGCCTCGGTTAACACATGTCCAAATAATCTTTTGGGCCAAATTACAACCATACCAACTCAATAGAAACAATTTTAGCTTTCAAGGTTCTAAAACTTTATATAGAGGAGAATATTGTTTTTCATTTTTTTTCTTAAAAAAATTGCCTCGGTTAACACATCTTTTAATTTTCAAGTAATTTGTACTAGTCCTCCAAGTTTCCTCCAATAAGAAAATAATTACTATGATTTACAGGTGACCTTCGTACAAAGGAGACGATTGCTTTTCTGTTTATCATTAAAGAAAAATTGCCTTAGTTAACCAATGTTCGAGTAATTGTGTGTAATGTTTGATACTTATAATAAAGAAAAATTATACCTTGATTTACAGGTGACCTCTTTTTTCGTGTGGACCAAATTTAAGTTGATAAAGAGCAAACAAAATTTTAATTGGTGAGCAAAAAAGTGCCAGCGTGAAAAACGAAATATAATTAATTAATGGAGACAACCTGTTATGGGCCATGATCACACTCGGGTTTGAAGAATACGTGCACTCTCTCAACTTTTACCTGAATAATCACAATCCTTTGAAGGCTTATGGTAAAAATTGTGGATTTTCAACCTAAAAGTGTTATTTTTTCTTAATAGAATACTTTTTTTTATATAAATTAAAAAAAGGAAAAATAAAGATAAAATAGAAAAAAGACAAATCAAAATTAAAGAAGGGAGAGTGTTTATCAAACTTAGGTTTACATTTAAAAATTAGGCTTCATCCTTCATGTAGGGTACATATCCATATGGATCTGTCAAGCCCATATGTGACCCTCTTTTTTCAAATCTTAGCTATTTGTATGGATTGACCAACAATATGTCTAGATTAACCACTACATATTTTGGGGTTGAATTCACCTTTTTCTCAACGCTAGCATATAGATCCTTTTTTGCATGTTCTCAATCATCCTTATTTGTTGTGGATCATACATAGGGACTTTTAATTTTCTTTACTAGTCTTCCCCTTCTTCATTCACACATATTATAGCTGATTTTACCACACTCGGTAGATCACACCTTTATGGCCTTCCATATCCCTCTGCAGACTCCTTAGAGCCCCCTTGCTCAAGTTATAATTTGATCAATCAAGAAAGTTCCTAAAAAACACCTCTTTATGTGTATACATGACTTTTAATCCAATACCCACGTGTACACGCAACCTTTGAGACAATACCCGTGTACATAGGGAAATGTGCATAAAAACAAAAACTTTTGGAGTTTTCCTCATAGAGCCCCAAATAACTTGACTCTTGGCCTTCCTTATGCCTGGAAAACGCTCGGACTCGACCCTCCATTCCCTATTGGAGGGATATATATTGATCCTCTTGGATGCATTGAAAGAGGAGAATTTTGGAGAGCAAGGAAACTATAGTTCATTATTGCCTCAATTGTTTATGATTGAGTCTGCATCCCTTTGTCCCTTTGGAGCACACATTGCCACTCTTCCCAAGATTGCCTTTTCTTTGTAAGCTTTCCATTTAGATGGAAGAATAAAGTGGTGGAGGCCCAGGTGGAGGACTCAGTTTCTTCGTTTCGACAAGGTGCCGACAGAGTTTGGCACTGTTCTATATCCGTTTATTATTAATAGAAATATCCATTTCTCGTCCATTACATGTGTATAAATATGAATATTTTGTTCATGGATGTAGTTATATTTGCTTATACATGATGGTTTATATATACTAGAGCAGGCCTAACACTTTGATATATAGCATGATTTTCTTGTTTGTTGTTGTTGAGAGCGAATTGTAAATACAAGCGTGTTGGAAAAGCTCAACGGGGATCTACATCAATTGTTCGGAATAAGGTACGCTTCATATCCCTTAGTGTTAGATGCATTTCTTTCTCTTGCATATTGGAATGGATTGATTTCCGGTCCCATTCAGTGTATTGTGGTCTACCCCAAGCCATAGGAAGTTTCTCTCTATAATAAATTTGGTGACTCCAGAGTCCACTAGGAAGGTTCCTTGTTTTTCTTTGGGGATAGGGTGCAAAATGTGCTTGAATTGCTCTATATTTCTCTATGTTTCTTTTTCGGGTCCAGAATTATGTTTGCGCATTAGTGTCCCGTGGAAGTGATTTTGGTCTTAGGTTATCGTTTTAACCCCTCTTTCTTCCTGTACGCGAGTTTTTTCCTGAGAGTTGTGTATACACGAGGGTTTTGTCTGAATAGCCACGTATACACGTAGGTTTTATGCAAACAATCACGTATGTTTCTCTTTTGAGTTTGATTTGGATGATTGAGAGTTGCTGGGTGAAGTTTGAATGTTGTTGAGTCTTCCTGGGTATTGTTGGTGTCTGTCTACTGCCTCTGTTTCTAACCAGAGACCTTTTTATTTTCTTTTTTATTAGAAGTTTTTCTTGTTATCTTATTTCCTTTTTTGTTTTGGTATTAGTTCATTAGATTTATTTTATCTCAGTGTCTTGCTTGGCTGTTTTCTGATAGTTTCCGTGAGGTCTGAGAGTTGTAGAGTCTTTTGTTGCTTTCACATATCATTTATTTCAAAAATACAAAAATATTTGATTTCTGGCATGTTTATTCATTTTTGCATTTGCATGGTACTTGCATTAGGTTTGCTTAGTTGATTAGTAATCAGGATTTCATATAGGAATGTGCATCGTCATTTGAAGGAAAAAATATGTATCTCATGTAGTGGCATACCCTGTTTTCTCATTTAAAGACAAAATTGCACTTGGCATTGCTTGTTAGGTGTGCATATTTACTTTCAATACTAAGTCATAACATCATTGGTTGCACGGTCATTTTATTTGAGTAATCACAACCCCTAAAATCAACGCTTAATTTAAAATGAATTACAGATTTTTATTTGATAGGGTACATCAACAAGCTTAGGTTTTAGAGTCTTGGAATAGGTTTTTGTGAGTAAATTTCTCCAAGACTACTAAAAAAAAAGGTGTCTGTCCAGGTGAGAGAGTGAAATCCTTGGTATAATTGGTGCTCTTAGGAGGCTCCTCTTATACATGAGTTAAGCACAAGGCAATGTACATGTTTGTGGTGTGGATAGCCCCTTTCCACTCTCTGTGCAGCACCAGAGATATTTTTAGGATCTTATTCGTATCTAGTGGATTTTTAGGTACCCTTTGGTGCTTTCTAGCTTTGGGTTTTTCTACCCTGCCCATATGGTAGATCCCGCCCACGACTGTCTGCTTGAGCATTGGTTATATTGGGGTGACCTTAGTTTCCTTACTTAGGTATCACCGAGGGTACTTACAGAGGTTATTCTATGAGTGTCCTATCCAGGTAGGGGTCGGACAACATAGTCTCTTTACACGTTGAAGCTGAGGGCCATTATAATTGGTTACACACCTCCACTTGTAGTGTATGGGAGTCTCAAGCCTCTCCTAGGCGAGACATACCTGCTGCATTCGGGAGCTCACTTATCATCCCCTTGGATTTCTTTCATTTTGGATTAGATTCTCTTAGGAGTCTGCTTTGTGTGCGCTAGACTTCTCCAAGATTGGTAATTAGTTTGATTCTTTTTATTTTTGTGGAGTCATCGTGGATCTGGGAGCGGAATTTCGTCATTCTTGATGTTTAGCAGGTATTCCACCTTCTGCTTCTCCTCCTCCTTTGCGGAAGAGATCTAGACATTACAGGTGGACTCAAACTCACTTTGATTTGCACACCGATCTCACTATGAGTCATACATTTGCGATCCTAGAGGACCCTCCTTTTCCACCCCCTGGGGTGGAGAATTTGGATGATAGTGTATATGGGAATCTAGAAGAAGCTGATCACTTTGAGGTTGGAACATCATATAATGTATGATCACATTTTTTAGATTATGTAAACATGGACCGTCGATCATTTTCACATAGACTGAGTGGTGAGATTCATCTAGTATCCTCTAGAACTGGCCCATTTATTTTTGGCATGCTAGAAATCCTAGAGGCCATTTTGTCATTTAATGTCGGATATGGTGTTGACCCTAGTGCTACACCTAGGGGCATTGCCATCCCTTTCCATGTAGATAGGTTTGGTAGTGGTCATATTGTACCTTCCAATCGTGCTGTGGGAGGCTCTTCATACCCGTTACCTAGGCCTAATACTAGTGTCCTTGTTTGTGGAAATGGCCCTAGACATGTGAACATTTGAAGCACAACTTATATTCCATCTTATGCTCCAGCATTCACTGCACTTGTTCCTTCAAATGTGTTTTTAATGTCACATCCTCCCCATAGCTCACATGGTGCTTCGGCCTGAAGTACTACCTCTAGCCATGTTGTTCCTTCGTCTGCCTACACCTTAATATCACAAGGCTACGTGCCTTCTTACATGTCGACAGGTTATGTAACACCTTATGTACCACTTTATAGGTCCTGGGGCCAATATGCTTATCAACCGTACAATTATGGCTATGTAGCACCCTAGTCTCAAGGTATTCCGAATTACAACATTCCCATGTACCCTTTTATGGGTCAAGTGGGAGTAGGCCATTATACCACTGGCCAATGCCATGGTATGTACAACAACTAGACTTATATGAATCAGTCTTATCAGGGGGCATGGAACTAGATGGCACAACTTAGGATCCCTTTTCTAGCTACACTAAACTTGCCTGATTTATCGAGGTTGACCAGTAATCCGGTATCTCATGATCTGACATGGTCGGTTGTTCCTGCTAAGCTTCCTTCGTACGTTCCAAAATTTTGAGGTAAGAGTGGTGAGCATGTTACTACTTTCCACCTATGGTGCTCTTCAAATTCGTTGAACCATGATTCCGTTCATTTACGACTGTTTCAACGCACCCTCATGGGTCTTGTGGCAAAATGGCATATAGAGTTTCTTGGGGGCACATATCGGGGCTTCAATGATCTAGCCATGGCCTTTCTCAACCACTTTCAGCTACATGTGCATTATGATGCCCGTACTGAGCTCTTGTCGACATTTCGGCAGGATAAAGCCATGCATATTTCATACCATATTCAAGAGTGGTGTAGACGAAAGAAGTTGATTAAAGTTAACATTCTACCAGAGTTTCTTCTGGAGTGGTTCCTCAAGTTGTTATTTCCATATATAGCAAAGGATGTTTCCACATCTGGACTGATGAACAAGGAACAAGATATATTTTGATCTCAACAACTAGACTTGATTTACACTTAGCATGGGCTCTTATATGAGATTATTCTGAGCATTCAAACTTTCAGCCTAAGTTCAAACCTAGGCCACATGCTGATGGAATTGTTGGCTCAGTGAGTACTAAACCCGTAGACTTAGTTATGAATCAAATGAAGAATTTTCTTATTGACCAGCCTGCATCAGGACAAGCTATAACTTTGTCTCATCCCACCCAACCGACGAATGTATATTCCATGCATTCGTCGAACCAAAAGGGTAACCAGCATCTCAGACGAAACAAGAAAAAGGGAAGAAATAATCATAAGGGTGAGAATCAGAATGGAAATTATATTGATGACAAGAACAATAACTATGTTGATGGGGATAAGAAGTCTAAATGTAAGGTTAAGTTCCCTTGCAATATTTGCGAGGAATATCACCTAACTCACTTGTGCCCTTGTGTTGAATATGCCTTGAAATTCATCGCACAGAGCCCATTTATGTTGAAAGATCCTTTACCGCACAATCAAAATATGAATTCGCCGGTCGTGGAATCCAGAAGTGGTTCTAGTGGGCATCAAAACCCGTCGAACACCGAAAGTGTCCATGGGTGCATCAACATGATTTCCACTAAGAATGTTGTGGCACGAGCTAAATATTATGGTTTGTCACAACCCGACCTAGGACAAGAGCCTGCTCCTCTCGAGGCCCCTTTTCATATCAACAATCCTAAAGTTCCACCTCGCATTCCTAAGGGAGTCTTAAAGAATTCGGGGCATAATCCTAATGCTTGAGCCATCCAACACTATCCCATTGTCCAAGATTTTGGCTAGACACCTTGTGTGATGTCCACCTTAGAAGTATTTCAGACTTGCCCTTCGCAGAGGAAAGCTTTGTTGTCTGCCCTTGGGGTGGTTGATTCACATCCTTCCATAGTGATTAAATTTGAAACCCATGAAGTCCAGCCTCATTTTACTTACCATGTGGCTCTCCTTGTCCACGTGGAGTGTATAAAAATAACCATTAAACACATAGTGATTGATGAAGGCATTGCGTCTTCTATGATGTATTTATCCTATTGGAAGGGTTTAGGTTCTCCTACATTGTCGAGACCTGGAACCATGTTGACTGCTTTTGATGGGAAATATTTTCATCCGCACGGGATAATTCCTTCTCTTGAGGTCCAATTGGGAGGGACGATCATTTTGATCGAGGCCGATGTGGTTGATGTAGCCCTTAACAATATTCTACTGGGTCACAACTGGATTTATAACATGAAAGTAGTCGCGTCATCTCTATTTCTAGTTGTTTGTTTCCCTTTTGAAGGGAGGATAGTCACGACCACACAAAAATATTTTTATAATTTCAGTACGGAAGCATCGTCGAGAGATACTATCCCAGTCATCGATAATTCTCAGAAGGCAAATGAGAATGTTGGGGTGGGAATGTATCCGTCATTGATGGGAACTTTCAATATTTTCACACCAATTCTTACAATCATTCCAGCCATGGTAGTGAATCATCATTGTCGAGTTCTATTCCATTTTGTGTTTTTCATTTGGAAGACCCTTGGACTCTTCCTTCTCTAAGTACTTCAGATGAAGATCCTAGACCTACCAAGATGGACATGTCATTATCTACAGCAACGATTGCATATCAAGCCCCTCTTGATCCCAGTCCATCCTCTTTGCAGATAGAGGAGGACGACTCGTATGCACTGCCTGCTTGGGCAGTCACTTTGGCACACTCTCATGATTTTTTTGATGACACTTTTCCTTCAGATGAAGCAATCCTCGAAGCCATGAATGTTTTAGATGGGCGTTGGGAGGAGTTACACCACTGCTCTTACTTTCTCCTAGAGCTTGAACGTATTGAGTGTGATAACTATAGGGCAATCCTTAGTGAGAAAGTTGCTAGGCCCATGGTTCCATTAGGCGCTCCTAGAAATTTTTCCGAAGGGAACATGGCTAATTTGTCATTGACTATCCCTATCCATATTTCTCGAACCCCTGGAAAGATTGAAAATGTTTACATTGTGGGGGGTTGTTCCCTAGATGAAATTGAGGAATACACCAAGCTTTTCAAGGAATTTCGAGATGTTTTTTTCTTGGTTGTATGATGAAATTCCAGGAATAGACCCTCACATTGTTGAGCATGAGATTACAACCTATCTAGATGCTAGACCGATTCAACAATTCTTACGAGCGATGAATCCCCATAAGGCACCCGCTATTAAGGCAGAGATAGAGAAGTTGCTTAAAGCCGACTTTATCTATCTGGTTCCCTTGAATGAATGGGTATTCAATACCATTCCATTTGAGAAGAAACAAGGAACTATCCGTGTGTGCATTGATTTTCGAGACCTGAACAAAACTTGTCCTAAAGATAAATTTCCCACACCATTTATAGATCATATTTTGGATGAGTGTGTAGGAAGCAAGATGTTCTCGTTCATGGATGGATTTTCAGGGTATAATCAGATGTTGGTTGTGGAGCCTAATCTTCCAGATCTAGAGATATTACTCAGTTGTGATTGTAACCCGAGGAGTATTGTACACTCATCCCCCCTGCCTTGGGGTTCGGGGAAGAGAGACTGTGAGAGCATGAAGAGGAAGTGCAATGGTTTTGTTGCAGGGTGTATCCCTTCATCTTTTTGGACTGTAATAAAAGGACTGGAAATTTCTTTTTGGATGTAGCCCATCGTTTGGGTGAACCATATTATATCTGTGTCTCTCTATAATGTTTTAATGTGTTTTGCATCTTGTTTATTGATTTAACTGTATATCTATTATTGCTATGCAGTCCTGTTTTCTAACAATTGGTATCAAAGCCAAAAGGTCTATTTGGTTGGTAAACTCGTAGGAAAGAAGGGTTCCTGGTTCAAGTGGGAGCAATGGCGAAAGAAGGAAAGTTTAGGGTTGAGAAATTTAACGGCCAAAACTATCAGTTACGGAAGATGCAAATGGAGGAATATCTGTATCGGAAGGATCTGTACCTGCTGTTCGCTAGAAAATCAAAACAGCCGGTGGCTATGAAGGATGAAGAATGGGAGGTTCTTGATAGAAAGGCACTGGGAACAATACAGCTGTGCATGGCTTCGTCGATGGCATTCAATATTTCGAAAGAAAAAACAATAGAGGCTGTGATGAGTGCATTGAGTAAGCTCTACGAAAAACCCTCGGCTTCTAACAAGGTATTTTTAATGAAGCGTTTATTTAATATGAAGATGTCGGAAGGTGGATCTGTTCCTGACCATTTAAATGATTTTAATACACTTACCATTCAGTTAAGGTCTATAAAAGTGAACTTTGATGATGAGGTTAGGGCTCTTCTAATCTTATGCTCATTGCTAGAAAGCTGGAATAGCTTGGTCGTGGCTGTAAGTAACTATGTCCCTAGTTCAAACACTCTTAAGTTTGATGATGTTGTTGGTGTTATTCTTAGCGATGAAATGAGAAGAAAAAGCACAGGTGAGACATCAGGTAATGCGTTGTCCATGGAGAGCAGAGGGAGACAAAATGAGAGAGGAAGGAGCCCAGGAAATCGCAGCAAGTTTAAAAAGGGAAGATCCAAGTTTAGATTCGGAAAAATAGAGTGCTGGAACTGTGGTAAGAAAGGACACTTGAAGAAAAACTGTAGAGCACCAAAGAAGAAAGGTGAGAGGCAGCAAGAGACTACCCATGAAGCTAATGTAACAGGTGATGTGTTACAAGATGCTTTGATTCTTGCATGAGATAATACTAGAGATTATTGGGTAGTAGATTTAGGGGCTTCATGTCATGCTACACACCATAGGAAATTATTTTTTGATTATGTTCAAGGTGATTTTGGGCATGTGTTATTGGGGGATGATGAACCATGTAAAATTGTTGGAAAGGGTAAGGTACGGATTAAGA
This sequence comes from Pseudotsuga menziesii, assembly GCA_001517045.1. Taxonomy (NCBI): domain Eukaryota; kingdom Viridiplantae; phylum Streptophyta; class Pinopsida; order Pinales; family Pinaceae; genus Pseudotsuga; species Pseudotsuga menziesii. The sequence goes on along the minus strand of LPNX010761201.1, from coordinate 249,670 downwards.
TAAATAATAGAAATGACTGGTTGCTAAAGGATGTAAGGCACATTCCCACTATGAAAAGAAATCTAATCTCAATAGGGCAGTTGGGAGATGGTGGCTATTTGTGTATGTTTGGAGAAACATGGTGGAAGGTCACTAAAGGATCAATGGTAATTGCAAAAGGAGATAGGATAGGTATGTTATATTTATGTCCTCATAATATTGATTATTCTATCTCTGTAGCTTCCATAGAAATAGGTGCAGTGTTGTGGTCTCATAGGCTTGGCCACATGAGTGAGAAGGGGATGCAGATTCTCCACTCAAGGAAATTGCTTCCAGATCTAAAGCAGGTAAGTTTGGAATTTTGTGAGAACTGTGTTTATGGAAAACAGAAAAGAGTTAGATTTATCAGGGTTGGGAAACAAAAGAAGAGTGAAAGGTTAGAGCTTGTCCATACAGATGTATGGGGACCAGCTCAGGTACAATCTCTTGGTGGCTCTCATTATTATGTTACTTTTATTGATGATGCAACTATAAAAACTTGGGTTTATTGCATTAGACAGAAATCTGATGTGTTTGATACTTTTAAGAAGTGGAAAGCGTTGGTTGAGAATGAGACAGGAAAAAGGTTGAAATGTCTCAGATCTGATAATGGAGGCGAGTACTGCAACAAGGAGTTTGACAGTTACTATTCACACAATGGGATTCGCAGAGAGAAGATAGTCCCTGGAACACCCCAAGCAAAATGGTGTGTCAGAAAGGATGAACAGAATGATCATGGAGCATGCAAGGTGTATGATATTGGATGCAGGGTTGCCCTTATAGTTTTGGGCTGATGTTGTAAACACTGCTGTTTATTTAATAAATAGAGGGCCTTCAAGTGCTTTGTATGGTGGCATTCCAGAGGAGGCATGGACAGGTAAACAGGTAAAATACTCATTTTTGAGACTTTTGGTTGTGAAGCATTTTTCCATATTGATAAATATGATAGAACAAAGCTTGAGGCTAAATCCAAGAAATGTACCTTTATTGGATATGGGGTTGATGATTTTGGTTATCGCTTATGGGATCTTAAAAATCGCAAAACCATTAGGAGTAGAGATGTAGTATTTAATGAAAAGGTTATGTACAAAGATTAGTTGCAGGAAAAGAAAGAAGAGAAGGAAAACACAAAGTACACAGTGCTTGATGAAATCAAAGAAAATGAAGTTCCAAAAGCACCAAAAAATAAAGAGTAGCAGCAGGTACCTGAAACTCCTGCAACTATAAGAAAGTCTACCGGGTTAAGTAGACCCCCTGAACAATTCTCTCCTTCACTATATTATTTATTGATGACTGATTCTGGTGAACCAGAATGTTTTGAAGAAGCAATGCAGGTAGAAACTAGAAAGAAGTGGGAGTAAGGCATGTATGAGGAAATGGAATCATTGGTAAGAAACCATACTTGGGATCTGGTTAAGTTGCCTGCAAAAAAAAGGGCATTGTAGAATAAATGGGTTTATAGGTTGAAGGAAGAAGATGGAGGAAATAAGTGGTACAAATATAGACTTGCTGTAAAGGGGTTTGCACAAAAGAAAGGTATAGACTTTGATGAAATATTTTCTCCTATTGTTAAAATGACTTCAATTAGAACTATTTTAAGTCTGGTGGTGGTAGAAGATTTGCATCTTGAACAGTTAGATGTAAAAACGACCTTTCTCCATGGGGATTTGGAGGAAGAGATTTATATGTAGCAGCCACAAGGGTATGAGGTCAAAGGGAAGGAGAATTTGGTTTGCAGGTTGAAGAAGAGCTTGTATGGCTTGAAGCAAGCTCCAAGGAAGTGGTATTTAAAATTTGATAAGTTTATGACAGAACAAGATTATGATAGATGTCATTCTAACCACTGTGTTTATTTCAAGAGGCTAGATAACGGAAGATATATTATCTTGTTATTATATGTGGATGACATGCTTGTTGTAGGGTCTAACATGCAGGATATAAATGTGCTCAAAAGAAAACTAGCTAAATCATTTGCGATGAAGGATTTGGGTGCTGCAAAGAAAATACTTGGTATGAGAATAACAAGAGACAGGAAAAATAGCAAATTGATGTTGTCTCAAGGTGAGTACATAGAAAAGGTGTTGCAAAGGTTTAAAATGCAGAATGTAAAACCAGTCAGTACACCTTTGGCCAGCCATTTCAAACTAAGCAAGGATATGTGTCTAGAGACATCGGAAGAGATAGATTACATGTCCAAGATTCCCTATTCATCAACGGTTGGGAGCTTGATGTATTCCATGGTGCGCACAAGACCAGATATTGCACATGCAGTGGGATTTGTGAGTAGCTATATGAATAATCCAGGTAAAGAGCATTGGAAAGCAGTACAGTGGATTCTCAGGTATTTGAGAGGTACCACTTCTCATGCATTATGTTTTGGAGGTTCAGACATTGTTATACAGGGATATGGTGATGTAGATATGGCTGGTGATAAAGACAGCAGGAGGAGCACCATAGGGTATGTGTTTACTGTAGGTGGAACAACAGTAAGTTGGATTTCAAAACTGCAATAGGTTGTTGCACTTTAAACAACGGAAGCAGAGTATGTTGCTGCTATAGAGGTGAGTAAGGAGATGATTTGGTTGTAGAGGTTCATGGAAGAATTGGGTAAGAAGCAGGAGAATAATAGGATGTACAATGATAGCCATAGTGCCATTCATCTTGCAAATAACTCAGCCTCTCATTCAAGGAATAAACATATACAACTCAAGTACCACCTCATAAGATTTGTTCTAGATGAAGAACTATTAAAACTGGAAAAGATTCACACTAGCTAGAATCCTGCAGACATGTTGACAAAGGGAGTAACTAGAGAGAAAATGAGTTCTTGCTCAGTTTCTGTTGGCCTTTAAGCATGAAGGTGAAAATAAGAAATTTTCCAAGTCCAAGGTCTAGAGCATAGTGCAGTAAGTGCAGTAGTGGTGGAGTTGATGTGATCAGTCTCCAAGTGGGAGATTATTGGTTGTGGAGCCTAATCTTCCAGATCTAGAAATATTATTCAGTTGTGATTGTAACCCAGGAGTACTGTACACTCATTCCCCCTACCTTGGGGTTCGGGGGCAGAGCCCTCGAGAATTTTTTTTGGTATGTGTGTTGGCCAACAGTATTGTAGACCCATGGTATTGGGTTAACCCTATAATTTTCCCATTGTATTTCCCCTATAAAAGAAAGCATTGTAAAACAACTGAGTATGGTATTGTATTGTATTGGAAGAGAGATCGTGAGAGCGTGAAGAGGAAGTGCAGTGGTTTTGATGCAGGGTGTATCCCTTCATCTTTCTAGACTGTAATAAAAGGACTAGCAATTTCTTTGTGGACGTATCCCATCGTTTGGGTGAACCACGTTATATTTGTGTCTCTCTGTAATGTTTTAATGTGTTTTGCATCTTGTTTATTGATTTAATTGTATATCTGTTATTGCTCTGTGGTACTGTTTTCTAACATCAGATTCAGATCAAACCTGATGATCAACATAAAATGGCTTTCATTTGTCCTAGGGGTAGGTTTGCATACCGAAAAATGGCTTTCGGTCTTAAAAACGTCGAAGATACTTTTTAATGGGATATGAATTTTTATTTTCATGACCTTAAGTGAATTATTGAAGTGTATCTTGATGATTTATATTCTCACTCTCCTTTGAGAGTAGATCATCCTGACCATCTATGCTTGGTTTTTGAAAGATGCCACCAATATAAAATCCAGTTAAATCCACAAAAGTGCATCTTTTGCGTGAAAGTAGGTTGCTTATTGGGGTTATCATTTCTAAGGAGGGAATTAGGGTCGACCCTCTTAAGGTTGAGGAAATACTTCAATTCTCTCCCCCGCACACGGTTATACATCTTCATAGTTTGCAAGGGATGGCTAGCTTCTTGAAAAGGTTTGTTGTCAATTTTGCCAATTTTACCAAAGGCTTCATGCTCCTTTTTAAGAAAGACACACCTTTTATTTGGGATGAACAATCCAAGGAGTATTTAGATGCATTGAATAAAGCCTTGGCATTGACCCCTGTGATTAGTCCACCTCATTATAGTTGATGTTTAATGTTATATGTGGTCGCATCTCAGGAGACGATTGGAATGGTTTTCGTTCAACAGGATGAGGGGCTCCAAGAGCACGTTATCTATTATCTTAGCCAAAACCTTATTGATGATGAAATTCACTATACTCATGTCGAGAAGCTATCCCTAGCTACTGGTTGAATGAATGAGACATTACATACTCCTTCGCTATAATTTGGTTGTGGCTCACATCAATCCATTTCAGTTTGTCCTCACTAGACGGATGATAGGGGGAAAATACAATAAGTGGTATGTGATTTTGCAAGAATTCGATCTCAAGTTTGTTTTGGTAAAGTTGAAGAAATCGTTGATTTTTGCAGAGCTCATATCATATTTTTTTAGTTTGGAGGAGGTTGAGGTTCATGAGGAATCTTTCGTGGATGAGCATATTTTTCTCATTTTGACTACAGACCCATGGTATGGGAATATTATTGTCTATTTGAAAACTTTGAAGGTTCCTCCTCACCTCTCATGGGATGAGCATCGACGACTACATCATATAGCTAAGAATTGCCTCATTGTTGGTGACACTTTGTATCGTTGTGGGGTTGATTCCATTTTGCATCGATGTTTGAATCATGAGGAGGATGAGGCTATGCTGAATGATTTCCATGGAGGGGCATGTGGTGGTTATTTATCTAGGATTTCTACATCCCAAAATATTTTGAGATCAGGTCAATTTTGGCCGTCGATCTTCAAGGATTATGTCAATGCGGTCAAGCGATGCCACCCTTTCTATGTGTTTGCATGGAATATGTGCTCACATCCTACCTTGTTACATCTAATTATCACTGTTGGTCCCTTCACCAATTGGGGGGTTGATTTTATGGATCGCAATCCAGCTTTAGCTGGGGGGCATCAACATATTATAGTGGTTTTCGATTAATTGAAGAAATGGGTAGAGGCTATGCCCATTATCAAAGTCGACGGTGAGACAGCTGCACATTTCATTTACAATTAGATTATCACCCGGTTTGGTATCCCAAGAGAGCTTGTCACAGAGGATGGCAGGGAATTTAAAAACAAGATGATGCTGAGCTATCTTTTAAGTTGTGATATAAGCAAGAATACTCCTCTTCTTTTTATCCTCAAGCGAATGCACAGGTTGAAGATGTGAATAAGTTCCTTAAGTCCATTCTCCAAAGAACCATCACATAAATAAAGACTAATTGACATATCATGTTGTATCTTGCTTTGTGGGCTTACCAAGCCACGGTTAATATTACCATCAGATTTTATCCATATCAGTTGGTGCATGGGTTGGAGTCGATTTTATTGATTGAATATGAAATCCCTTCTTTGAAGCTAGCCATAGAACATTTTCCAAAAATGTCTGAGTTAGAGGAACGTCTCATCCACTTAGAGAAACTTGATGAGCAGTGTTGATATGCCTTAGTGGATCTTGAAGTAAACAAGTGTCGTGTTAAGGCTTAGTATGATAAGTTTGTCCATCCCCAAAAGTTTAGTGAAGGTGACTTGGTCCTCTTGTAATACCAAGCTAGTGAACTGTTAGGGGCTGAAAATTTCAACCCCATGTGGCATGGGCCTTACATAGTCAAACGAGTGTTAGAGAAAGGGGCTTACAAGCTAGTATATTATGAGGGGACTTCCTTGGAGGAGCCTAGAAATGGGATATATCTTAAAAAAATTATGCATAATTCCTAGTCAATGCTGATACTTTGCATATTATTGTACAGTTACATACTTTAGTTTTAGTCTTCTTATGGTGATCAGGTTTGTTGACTTGATTTCATTTGTTGTGGAAGATTTCAAAATATTCTTCGTTATATGTAGGATACACTAACGATGCTACCCAGCGCATCTAGAACTCAGATTTTGCTCCTTGGGTGATATTTATGCCTAGGGGTCAGGTTTTGTCTTCAGGAGGTGTATGTCTCTGGCCTTCATTGAACAATATTCCTGAATATAGTGTCGCAATTGAGTTATTACACGATGCCATATCTCATGGTATTCAATCTCTTGAGGCATGTCTTGACTCAGAATTAGTGGTATTACAGTTAAATGGTGTGTATCGTATTAGATATCCAACTTTATTACAAATATTCTTGTGAGTAAGGTTGTTAGAACGACAATTTGAAAACATTACATACATTCACATTCCAGGAAAGTACAATCATGTTGCTGATTCATATGAAAATTATGTACTAGATTGACATTTGATACATAGACAATGAAGAATTCACATCACATTCACACATGTAAATATAAATAACCAGTCATCATAAGCTTTTTTCATTCAAAATATAGTCCAAAAAGTGGTGTCATAATACATAATGTCATGATACGAAAGTGGGCCTTTCAACCCACAAAAATATACTACATGGTCGATACAAAAAGTACATCTAGGCCTCTAATCCCATGGATCAGGGTGCTGATAATGAAAACATATGACAAACCTAGCTAGCTATTTGAATAGCCAAACTCATGCACAGGGTACACCTACTACCTATCGCTACATCGCCTCAAGCAAGTCCTCGACTTGCACCATGGGCACCCTGTACGTCAAACGAATAAAGTTTGTGTGGATGTTTTGGAGCGTATGCTATGCATCCGCACCCACTATATCACACCTCTCCTCATTCAAAAATTTGAAGGGAAGCCTTCTCGCCATCTAGTACCAACATCTTCATTTACATGACTAGTATCAATATGTGTCACCATCCAAAAACATGTTTTTTTATTTCATTATATCAAAAAATACAAAAAAATTAAATAATTCAAAAACAAAATAGAGTCAGGATTGTCACCTATATCACTGTATGTAGATCCCTATGGAATAGGAATGTCAGGATCACCACAGAAGTCTATCCCTTCATAGGAGTAGTCGTCTATAGATATGATCTATTTGCGCCATCGGTGGAAAGCGTTGGGTGGGTAGGGCGTAGACACTCACCCTTCTCCTAGCCTCCAAATCACATTTTCCCAGCATAGCAGAGATGGATCCCGAGGACCATGAGGAGTAATCTCCACTCTTGGGATTAGCCTCATTACGCACTCAAAAAAGAATGTATTCAAAATGCTGGAAAAACCAAAGTTTCTTGTTCTACCCAGCTTGCAGTCCGACAACTGTTGTTTCATGTTACCCAACAATGAGGTACTCCAGTCATAGATGGTGGGCCTCATGCATTCAAACACATAAAACATCAATGGCATGGAATCCTGATGGAGATATGCTAACCCTACAATCCTTCCTAGTGCTAGTGATATGTCCTTGAGGCCAAGGTTTTGGATGGAGTTCACTGGGACTTAACTCCCAACCTTTTTTATTTATGAGAGGAAATATATATCAATGTACTCCTAAATTTTGAGGCCACCTCCAACCACATGAGCTCTCATATTGAATACCTTGCCTCGATGGGATAGTCCAGTAATAAAGTAAATATTGTTGGGTTATGAAAAGAGCACAAGGAAGAACCCGAAGCGCAAGTGCGACAAAGGAAAAGCATGTGCACGATGGGGTAAAAGAAGGAAACACAGAGCAGAGAAATATGCAACAAGGATTGGTGTGATGGGGAAAAGAAGACCCAGAGTCAGTAGGACATTACTAGGTAGAAGACTAAAGGCTAGACAGGTGTAGGTCAAGAAGGATTGCAGGAGCTTGAGACGGTGGAAGACTAAAGGACAGTTTTGCGGCTAGTTATGACCTATACAAGTAGATTGAAAGATGTTTCCGCGGCTAGTTATGTCCTCTGAGTAATGTAATGCATGAAATTTTGCGGCCAATATGGCCTGTCATTAGTGTAATGGAAGATATTTTGTGGCTACTTATGACAGTAATAACTGAGCTACCCTCAATTGACCCTATGCAGTCTTGTAATATCTATAAATAGGAAGAACTCGCTTTGTATAAGGGTTAGCTTATGAGGGATTGTATTAGTTCATTGCTGACTTAGAGAGAAGTCTGATAGTAGAAGGCTGTTGAGCCGAGGATCTGGATCTTTGTGTGCATACCATTTTGTAGGAGTTAATCTGCAGCTGAGTGCACAGATAGTAGAGTAGAAGAGTCGATCCAGGCTGTGTGCAGATCAGTAGGAGTTAGAAGAAAAGAAATAAATAGAGTGCATGATAGCAAGAAGATTTTGAGCGAAATAGACATATCTTAAAATAGTCTACAAGTCACAAACTACAAGGTGTCATATATTTCTCATGCTAGATGAAGAGCACCTTGGTGGTTTTTGCCCAGATGGGTTTCCACGTTATTTCTTATGTCACATGAATGTTGAATGTTGAATGTGAATGGTTGAATTTTTAATGGTTAATGTTGAATGTTTGATTATCTTGAATTATTTATAGTTAGTGTGTGAAAGAATGTCACAATACTGATAAGCAACAGTGAATGAATGAATAATTAAAGCATCGTCGAGAACTTGGTATTAAGTCACGTTAAAATACTCTTAAGATTATAAGTCAGTCATATTGTTGTCAATTACGTTTAAGGAATTAGTTGCATCGCATAGTTGCAGTAGTTGTTAAGTCGACAAGGATAAGTTTGTGTCGCACAATGACTATGCCGCACTGTTGCACCACTATCGAGTAGTAAAAGACTCCATCCTCACAACTATGCCGAGCGCCTTGGCCGCGCGCCAAGGGACTTTAATCCCTCACCAACTACAGAAACATGGTTCTGGTAGTTACACATCAAGATATATCGGGTGAGACTGTGCCTGCCTCGCGAGTGTTGCCGACTGAGCTTGCTCTATCGGGTCGATGTATTTAGGTTTTTTGTTGGTTTTTTGTTGTTGTTGGACTTGGGTCATGAGACTAAGGAATAGTAGGCCAACAAATGGTTCCATTTTCGGGACCCGTATTCATTTGAGTCGAGGGAGATGTTGTGGAATCCAACAAAGGAGGAAATAGAGGATTGGTTGGAGTCTAAAACATTGGAATTTGCATAAGAATAAATCCCAAGGTCGCGATTGAGCACATAAAATTGGTTAGAATGGTACATATACTCTAATATTCACAATATATTCTTTGCAGAGTTTCCTATTGTACTGCATGAGTGGTTGCCAAGATTGGTGACTCGATAGACAAATTTCCAAAGAAGAGAAGTGGTCGAGTGGAGTTATCAGTTGGTTCGCGAGATAACATATGTAAGTAACCCCATCTCTAGAGATGTTGATTTTTGGGTCAATAGTATTTTGTAAGGGTATATTACTGAGTTTGCAGTAGAGATGATAACCTCATATAGTGAGGTTGAAAGAATTTTTTTCCAAGAACCTCGATGAAGGTACTTGTTATCTATAAGTACATGGATAAAGATGCTTGTATATGAGAAGGTTATTTGGCAGTTGAGGATTTGAGTTGCATATATAGAGGAAAGGATATGTCATAGATGACCTATATAGAAAATTGGAAATGGTGAGCTGAGGTGTTCCTAGGAAGTACAGAACTTGAACTAGACGCTGGATTACTAAGAAGTGGAAGGAGATTTCGGTCAAGAAAGAGAAGAATGATAGTAGGAGGTAGACGAACTCGTAGTATGTTCAAAGAAATTGAGTATGATGTTGAGTCCTAGATAGAAGAAGGGCCTTGTGATGAAGAGGAAGACTATATCCCAATTTCTGAAGGAGCAGAAGAATCTGAAGAATCTGCAGAGACACCAAGATTAGGGTACAACTACACCACATCAGGAATATTGCCAGAGGTATGGTGTAGAGCCTCATCTCTTGAAAGACCCGTTAATACTGATAATTCTAGTACAGTGACTAGCATGCAAGGAAGTCCGCCTCCATCTAATTATTCATTAGATAAACCCGACACCAACTCAATGGATTGGGAAGATATTAGATTACCCACATTCAATTGGAATGGAGTCGAAGATTTGGAGCAGCATTGGTTCCTTTGCGAAGCTGTTTGGATGGTTCTGCTAGTTCATAATGCAGACATAAATAAAGCATAAATGATTACAACTCTATGGGGTTGCGTGCTGGACTAGTTTATGAATTTATGTGTAGTGCCAATAGGAACCCCATAGAAGACCCTTGATGAGATCCAACTCGCGATGATTTGTGAGTTCATAAAAACTAAATATGAGTCATAGTGTATCACGGAGGTCAATGAGATAAAGCAGTTACCGACGGAGTCCATATGAGATTTTGGTCAATGGTTTAAAACTTTGATGGCCAAATTTAGTTTCCAGATGTTGGATGTGCAACATAAAGAGTGGTTTATTGCTGCATTATTACCACAACTTTGAGCTCCTTTGATGCAACCGAAGATTGTGTCCCAAACAGAAGCACTAGAACTAGTGATGAAGTTGGAATCCTCACTGATCAGAGATTTTGGTGCAAGAATGATGCAGATTCAGTCATAGTTCGCTAATTTGACAGTACAACTTCAGGACATCAAGAAGGGAAAATAATCATGTGCGGACTTGTGGTGCACAAGATGTAAAATGGATGGACACACCAAGGATAATTGTCCTTCGTACATGAACTATATCTCATCAGGTGCACCAAATCCATTGAATAACCATGGGCTACCCTGGTGCCACATATGCCAGATTAGAGGACATTGCGACAAGGAGTGCCTATACTTACAGAATATTGTAAGTACCCCAACCATTCTTTTTTGTAAATTTTTCAAATCAGTAAGTCATGACGAGAAGAATTATAGAGCATACCAGCTACTGAAGGAAAAGACAGTAGACACTTGATGAAGAACGACGTGCAGGTTCAGGATAAATAGGCACAAGCACACTAGCATATTGCACCTTTCCCACAAAACCGGTATTGGAACCAATATTAGTTGCAGTATGCGCCACAAAACCAATACGCTCCACAGAATCAGTACCCACCGCAATAACCACACCCTTAGGGAAGGGGGGGTGGAAACTTTAGAGGTAGAGGAGGAGGAGGATTTGGTAGAGGAAGAGGTCAGGTTACATTCTATAACTATGGAAAACTGGGCCATTATGCCAAATATTTCTAAGAGCTTGCAAAGACATATTCCTATTGTAAAGTGTAGGACCATAATGTGGAGCAATGTCCTCAGTTGATTGCGAAGTGGCAAGCTCAGACTGTCATAGGACCTAACCTTATGCAGAATATGAATCCAAATACTAACTTAAATAATCAGATGATTTCTCTTGAGCCGAGAGAGCCAAGCGTTGCTATCATAACATGAAGAGGTGCTGTGAATGGAGCCAATCAAGATATCCTACAAGAACATTCGTAGGTGTGACCCACGGAATATAAGAAAGTACCATTCGACATTCAAAAATAGAATCAAGTATTTTTGGATGTGCGACCAGAATTTGTAGACCCAGAAACAACCATCGACATGAAATGAATTCAGGGAGATTCCTGAACGCTTCCAATAGCTATTCTAGAAGCTGATTCTGAAAAAGGTTAGTAAGCTCAATTCGTTTTTTCCAAGTTTCTTAGCACTAATTCAACATAAAGATGGTATTGCATAACTACGAGCACTAATAGAAGAAACCCCAGTAGAGTCACAACTTAGAAAGAAGGTTAACCATGCCAAGAAGAAATTCAAAATGAAGCACGAGTTAAGAATGACTGCAAAGATAAGGGATTATGACATGGATTACATCATTCTAGATCTTGGTTCAGACGTCAATATTCTGACATGACAGACTTGGGAGAGCATGGGAAAGCTGCGCTTGGACTAGTACCCTATCTAGTTGCGACTTGCAAATTAGGCGAAGGTTGTACCAATTGGTAGGTTGAGTCAAGTACCTATCGACATTGAGGGTCTACGCACATTTGTAGAATTTGAAGTTATCAACATTGTTGATGACACAAACCCATATCCCACGATTCTGGGGATAGATTGGGCCATAGATAATCATACCATTATAAACTTAAAAAAAAAATACTCTCATTCGAGGATAATGAGATGAGGGTAGTGTCACCCATTGATCCATTGGAGGGACAAAGATATGTCGATCTTGTCTACAGTGAAGGATAGGGTGATTATTTTGACCATATCTACAATGCCACTACGTTAAAATAAGATTACATTAACCCTACAACGGATGGAAACCTGATATGGAGAAGCACTAGTTCATGAACATCAGACTCAGGAGAGGCCTTAGAGAATTGGAAAAATAGATTGCATGAAGTATCTATGAGATGACGTGCCAGAGTTACTCGATCTGTGTGACGAATATAGAATCAGTTGAGGGAGTTACCTACCTATGAGGGGTTACCTAAACTTGTGACCTTCCTCAGTGAATTCGAAGGACTCGTAGCATAATAGTAGTGCTTGTCTGTGCTAGACTATGTACTGAAGGCTATGCTCGCTTGATGGTGGGGGACACATAAGCAATCCATATCAGAATGGCCACAGTGTAGAAGGCTATTGGAAATCATATTCAATGAATAAGTCACTGTTGTGAGTCACAAGTACACAGGGCTGTCAAATGCTGTCAAACACTTGAATCACTGTCGCACAACATTTATAGAATACCCACAATAGGAATGGGTCCATCATTTCATTCACACATTGGAAATGACACCCGAAAGCTGGTACTCATCCATAGAGTTGCGACGGGGAAATCAGGATTGGGATGAGATGGTCACATAGTTTGCATACACCTTTGCATTTGTTGATGACCAGCTGGCAATGGATACTGAGCTTCAGATGTTCAAGGAAAATATATTTGAGGAAATCCATGTCACAGTAGCAAGTTCCCATCATTGCAGTGCAACCATCCAACAATGTTTGGCTTGTTACAATCTAGTTGGAGACCTAGATGATGAGATAACTAACATAAACATACCAAAGTTGGAGGGTACGTCCAAAGTCAAAGGAAGTGACATTTCAAGCGACCAGTTCCTTAAGCCACTCAAAATTGAAAAAGTAAACATTGGGTCATTGGAGAACCCAAAGTTCACCAATATAGGATATTATTGGGATGATGAGATGGTTGTGAAGATCACATACTTGCTACATGAATTTCAGTACTTATTTCCTACCAAATTCTTAGAGATAAAGGGAATAGTGGGAGATCTAGGAGAAATGAAAATACCCCTGAAACCAGATGCTAAAACAATTAATAAGTGACCCTCTACGTTGAATCCAAGGTATAAAGAGAAGGTAAAAGTTGAATTGGATCGCATGCTCGACGCAAGAATCATTAAAACTATTGAGGAATCAGAATGGATCATCCCTATAGTGATCTAGGATAATAAGACAATAGGAGAAGTCCATATATGTGTCAAGATGAGGAATTAGAATGATGCATGCCTACATGATCCATTCCCAACACCATTTATAGATGAAGTATTGGAAAGTGTCATAGGACAAGAGATGTATTCATTCACCGATGGAGTTTTTGGTTATCACCAAGTAAGAATCACAAAGGAGGATCAACACAAAATGAATTTTGTCACAGAATGGGGATGCTACTAGTATACGGTAATGCCCTTTAAACTCAAGAATGAACCTGCTATTTTTTTTGAAATAGTAGTTTCTTCTGTTAAATATTTCATACATAAATTTCTTGAGGTCTAGTTTGATGATTGAACCGTTGTTTGGTCTAGTAAGATACCATATTGAGAGTCTACGCATGATGTTGGGCCACTATCACCAATATCATATCATGCTTAATTCCAAGAAATGTATTTTTTAGGCACCATTTGGTGTACTATTGGGTCATGTCGTATGTTGCGACAGAGTTTTGCTTGAACCAATGGAAGTTTTGATTATCCTTGACTTACCACCGCCTACATCAGTCACACAACTCAAATCAGTGTTAGGACACATAGGGTATTACAAAAAGTTTATCAGAGGGTATGAAGAGATAACTACACCCATGGAGAAACTGTTGAAGAAAGATGCGGAGTTCCATTGGACGGAAGCTTGTCAGGAAATATTAGACAAATTAAAGAACAAGATGGCCACCACACCAATACTGGTATTTCCTGACTGGAAGAAGCAGTTCCATTTCCATGTCGATGTGTCGTCTATCGTGCTTAGCATAGTCTTGATGTAGCCAGGAGATGGTGCACTTGACCACCCTATTTCTTTTTCTAGTAGAAAATTGTCGATGACAATGAAAAATTACACGATGAGAGAGAGAGAGAATGCCTCACCATGGTCTAGTATGTGGTTCAGAAGTTCTGACACTACTTGTTGGTTGGAAAATTTAAAATGTACACTAACCATTCAGCCTTAAAATACATGGTCAACAAGCCAGTGTTGGGGGGGGAAGATCTATTAATGGCTTCTCTTGTTCCAAGAATTTGAATTTGAAGTCATTGTTAAACTAGGTTGGCTGAGTGTGGGACCTAATCACCTATCGAGGATAGAAAGTGGTGAAGAACAAACCAACCTGGAGGATAACTTGTCTGACGCGCAACTATTTGCGGTCACCATGATTGATGATCAGAACAAGGAGTTTAATGCTGTCATCCACTTCCTGAGCATAGTCTATACGCCTAAAGGGTTCACCACTACACAGAAGTAAATTTTTGTCATCAAGGTCATTGATTATACATTGATTGTGGGACACCTATACAAGATGGGCCCTGATGAAATATTGCGACGTTGTCTTTGAATATGAACGACAATGGGTAATGAGTGAAGCACATGCGAGTGTAGTAGGAGGGCACTATGCTAGAAAGGAAATCGTGTGCAAAATATTACAATATGTCTTATGGTGTCCAACTATACACATGGATACTAAGAGCTTCTGTCGGTGCTATGATATCTCCCAGAGAACAGGAAAACCATCGAGATGCAACGAGATGCCGCTTGCGCCATAGACAACCCTTCAAGCATTTGATAAGTGGGTCATTGATTTTGAAGGACTGATTAGTCTGCCAAGGAAGAGGATTGGCACACGCTACATTATCACTGCGACAAACTACTTAACCATAAGGGTTGAAGCTGCATGTGTTAAAGATTGCACCGCTGTGATTGTGGAAAAGTTTTTATTTGAAAATGTGGTGATCAGATTTGGTTGCCCGAAAATTCTCCTAAGTGACCGAGGTATGCATTTTGTTAAAAAAATGATTGCTAAGCTTACTACAGAGTTCCATATTTAGCATAGAAAGATGACACCATACCATCCTCAGGTGAATGGAATGGTTGAAGCATTGAACAAGATCCTAGAGAATGCATTAACCAAGGTATGCAATGTGCACTGAGACGATTGGGACCAGAAAGTTTCAGCTGTGCTATGGGCATACTACATGACTTTCAAGTGACTGACAGGGCACACTCCATTCAAATTAGTGTATGGGAAAGAATCTATTGTGGCGATGGAGTATATTGTTCTAAGCCTAAAAATTGTTGTGATGACACAAATGACCGATAGAGATGGAGGAGCAAAAGTTGTTGTAGCTTGTTCTGATGGAGGAGCAATGCTTCATCGCAGGATTCCATCAAAACATAGAGAAGAAGATGCAAAAAGCATGGCATGATCATCATATCAGCACTAAGCAATTGAAATTCAGAGGACTTTTTTTGTTGTATGATAGAAAATTTCTGAAGCATCCAGGGAAATTGAAGACGCATTGGCTAGAGCCATATGTGGTCACATATATCACTGATGTAGAAGCAAAGAAATTGCATAAGCTAGATGGAACGTCATTTGTAGGAATGGTCATGACATGCATGGGTAAGGTTGCATCGCGTGTTAAAAAAAAAGAAAAGAAAGAAACAAAAGAAAAAAAGGCAGGGAACTCTTCCGTCGCACGCCTGTAACAAAAGCATGAAAATCACAATAAAAGAGGGAATGACAGTTAGACGTCATTAAATCTCGGATACCCAAAAATATATAGGCGGTTATGAAGTATGATGCAGATGGAGGCGTGCATTTTGGTCCCATCGGTCGTCCTCACTATAACTAGCATAACTTCCCTGATAGGTACATATCATAACTCGAGTATGTGAGTTTATTTTGGAATGCGTCGAACAGGAAGCCCATGTGATTGACAATATGTCAATCTGCCATCGAATGATTGCATACACGATGATCACATGCCTATAAATATGAGGCTCCATCGTGAAGGTTCAGTTTACTTGCATAGAGCAAAGAAGAGCAAACCAGACTTTGCAATTAAGAGAGTTGAAGCTATTGGTCATTGATATTTCCAGCGCCAGTGAGCAATCAAAAGTTACCATTGCTTCATCATGCCTGATTGTTGAAGAGATCACATCACCATAGAGACAACATTGATAAGAATATCTTGAAACAATGGTGAGACCAAACCCGCAGACAATTCCCACAATTGGTCCGGCCCCTATTTCAGCCTCTGGTTTAGACTCTGCAGTGGCCCCAGTGCAGAATCCACTAGTCAACATACCGGCAACATCTCCACAAACATTTATATTAGAGAGATACCTTGCAAGAACATCATGGCCTAAGGTAAGTCTACCCAAGGAGAAATATAGAAATAAGCATAAGGCCACTAAGGAAGTGGCTACCAAGGAAGCACTAGAGTCACCACCACACAGAGACATGAGCACCACCATTGAAGAGCAGAAATATTACCACCTTATGTTCGGCCAAGGAGAGAAGAAGTGCATGAAGTAAAGATTTTAGAAAAAGCTTATGGCATGCCCCTTTTGATGAATATACTTCCGAAGCTGGCCAAGTTGCAATTCGAGGATACTAATACGCACAAGCAAGTGGGTCTAGAGAGGAAAAATTACATGGTCACACTTCCAGCCATGCCTCCTGAGCCACAGTTGGTCATCACAATGGAGTGGGAGTGAGGTATTCAAAGTGCTAGCCTACTCAACTTGCTCCTTATTCCGTACTTTGTTCGGAGCATGCAAGTAAGTGTATATGTGTGACATCTCCTGGTTTCTTTTCACGAATGATACTTATGGATCAACCGACCCTATGTTGTGGATGTCGAGCTCATTTCAAGAATAATGAGTCTTCCACATCAAGGAGATGACCCTGTGCAGTATCTACGTGTAAACATAGATACGACAAAAATGAAGCAAAAATATGACCTCCAGTGCATAGGTAGAGGATCCCTCATTGCCCCTATAACTGACAACACGGTGAGGTTCCCCGCAAATAATTTATCTTGCAAGATGTTGCGCAAGATGTGGCTTATAGAGTGCACCGCTAAGACTATGGAACTAGTAGAGAAATGCACCGCAGGAGTCAATGTGCTGTAGGATTCAAGTTCAACTGGTCACCATTTTTTCTGAACGAGCCGATAGAGGATGCGGAGAAAGCATAGGAGGACAACAAGGCCAAGTTCCACTACTCCTAGATCCTTATTTTGATTTCTTTCATGGTTTGGTAAGACCTACTGAATTACCAGGTGTAGGATATCCAAGTACTTTTCCATGGTGCAAAGTACCAAAACCTTTGGGAGGACAATGACGACGGGATCAAGAAAAAGGACAATAACATTGAGTTCTTTCTACATGCGGAGGAACTCAGAGATGTGATAAAACAGCAGCACCGACTGAAATATGTGACAGTCCAAAGGTATGCATCATTTATAAACTTTCAGGATCGTGTCCATAATATTATCCTTGAGCCATGATAGGATCCAGCGAAGAAGGCACACCTGGCACCATTTATGATTGCTGATGAGGAGGTGGAAGCGGTCATCTAGGATTGTATTGAGGAATGGCGCATCCCGGTCGACGTCGAGATGAACCCAGGAAATAACCAAGGAAATAATCAGAGAAATGGCCAAGGAGATGGCCAAGACGAATAGTGAGATAATGACCCAGGTAATGATGGTGACGATGCCCAAGATAACCACTCATTGAGCTCAAATGACGATGAAGAGAAAGAAAATGATGGTGGTGATGGTGGATTTGATTGAGATGATGTAGAAGACACACCCACTAATGAGGATGTGTGAACCAAGCAGAGAGAACAAGAACAGAAGTGCATGCATGTGTGCAAGAAGCAGAAAGCTAATAAAATGACTCATACAATCATCTTAGACAAGGAGGATATGGGCTTGCTTACAAACGTTGTCGCAGAAGTGGCAAAGACCATCCTTGAGTGTCATAGTTCACAGTGGATGCAAGTGGCCAACAAACTCACCAATAACATCAACAAGCTCATAGAGGCTATTAACGAAGTAAAAAATACTATTGAGGATGAGACATATGGCATTGATCTTGGTGATACATTAGTCATGCCAATGTGGTTGTCACCCCTAGAGATCGAATTAACGGTGCAAGCACTGGAGTCAGGTACAGAAGAGTATGATGAAATTATCAAGGAAATAGGGATGGTAACACTAGATTTTTCCAAACTAGCTTTGGCCGACATATATGCCATTCAACATGCGGCCACAACAGAGCTCTGGATCTGAGAAAATGTGATGGATTACCAAGAGAAGAATAAGACAAGGAAGATGAAACATCGCAAGGTCCTCCTAAGGGAAAAGAAGGACAGTGAATAGAGCAGGATTGCACTTGCTGAAGCCATAAAAAGCATAGTCGGAGAGCTCCCCATTGAAGAAGGCCATGAAGATGAAGATGTAGTCGCAAAGGTTGGTCAACTGTAAAGGATTGTGATGGATCTCAGAAGATAGGTAGAAGACTTTTAAGCACAACAAAAGCCAAGAACACCTTCTGAAGTGTTAGAAGAGCGCAGGACAACAAAATTTGAGTTTTTTGGATGGATCAAGGAGGGATAAAAGCTTTGTAGATACTTCATCGACGTCGTCTCTATAATGTGGGGATTGCTTATGAAGGATGATATAGTGGCAAAGTTAGTCGGGAAAGTATGTTAGGATGAGCTAAAAATCGCAACGGTTAAGGAAGACATGAATAATATGCTGCTCAAAGAGAAGGTTACAAAAGTAGCTGAGGTGAAGCAAGAAATAAAAACTCTACGTGACAAGAAGAAAAGTAGGAATGATGAGGTGACAGTGCACCAATATGAAGTGGAAAGAGTTACAGGGCTCATTTAGCCTGTACAACCGAATCTCTAATAGTTATTTGAGCTGCTTGAAGAAGTATTGTCGAAACATATCAATTTCGACCATGTGGAACAATTGTAGAAGCAAGAAGAGGAAGTAGTGCAAGAGGTTTCCAAGGTAGAGGGAATTTTGAAAGAATTTCTGGACAAGGTTGGTCCCGTGGTGCATCCTGTGCTAGAAACATGAGTTTTGTAGAGACTTAAATTTTGATTAGGGGCTGAGGACAAGCCACATGTGAGTTTTGGGGGCCTATTGGTCCAGGAAAAGAGCAAAAGGAAGAACCTAGAGTGCAAGCATGGAAAACAAAAAGTAGGTGCACAACAAGGTAAAAAAAGGAAGTGCAGAGCAGTGAAAGATACGACGAGGATTGGTGCGACAAATAAAAGCAGACCTAGAGTCGGTGGGACATTAGCAGGTAGTAGAGTAAATGCTAGACATGTGCAGGTCAAGAAGGACTGCAGGAGCTTGAGCCGACAGAAGACCAAAGGACGATTTTGCAGCTAGTTATGACCTGTACAAGCAAACTGAAAGACGTTTTTAGGTTTAGTTATGGTCTGTGAGTAATGTAATGCAAACATTTTGCACCTAGTATGGCCTGCCATTAATGCAACAGAAGATATTTTTTGGATAATTATAACTATAATAACTGATCTGTACTTAGTTGACCTTGCACGATATTGTAACATCTATAAATAGGAAGAACTCGCTCTATATCTTTATTAGAGAGAATTACGATAGTAGAAGGTTGTTGGGTTGAGTATCTCCAACTATGTGCACAGACCATTTTGTAGGAGTTAATCTGCAACTGAGTGCATAGATAGTAGAGTAGAAGAGTCAATCCAGGGTGTGTGCACATCAGTAGGAGTTAGAAGAAAAAAAATAAATAGAGAGCATGAGAGCAAGAAGAGTCTAAGCCAAATAGACATATCTTAAAACAATCTATAAGTCACAGACTACAAGGTGCCATATATTTCTCATGCTAGATGAAGAGCACCTTGGTGGTTTTTACCCAGATGGGTTTCCATGTTATTTCATGTTTGACATGAATGTTGAATGATGAATGTGAATGGTTGAATGTTTAATGGTTAATGTTGAATGTTTGATTATCTTGCATTATTTATAGTTAGTGTGTGAATGAATGTCACAATACTGATAAGAAGAAGTGAATGAATGAATAATTAAAGAATCGTTGAGTGCTTGGTATTAAGTCATGTTAAAATACTGTTAATATTATAAGTCAGTTGCATTGCTTTCAATTACGTTTAAGGAACCAACTGTGTACCATAGTTGCACCAGTTGTTAAGTCGACAAGGATAAGGTTGTGTCGCACATTGACTGTGTTACATTATTGCGCCACTATCGAGTAGTAAAAGAATCCATCCTTTTGACTTTGTCGAGCGCGTTGGCCACACGCCAAGAGACTATAATCCCTCGCTGATTACGGAAACATGGTTCTAGTAGTTACACATTAAGATATTTTGGGTGAGATTGCACCTACCTCGTGAGTGTTTCCAATTGAGGTTGCTTTGTCGGGCCAATGTATTTGGGTGTTTTGTTGGTTTTGTGTTGTTGTTGGACCTCGATTTCAAGACTAAGGAAAAGTAGGCCAACAAATATCCTCAACCTCAAGGCTAAGGGGCATCCCATCAATATAGAAGGTCTCTGTAATCAGATCCCAATAGTCCACCAGCATATAGAGTAGTCTTGGTTTATCCATTAAGCTACTAAGACACCAAAACTTATATAAGCCACATGCCTTCAAAGCTTGTTGGGACATCAGATCACCTTGTACCACCCTTTCCACATCTTCATGCTCAAGTTCACGCCATTCCAATACCATCTTGCACAAAAACACAAGAGTTTGATGATTTTCCACTTCAAAAATTGGTATGTGCAGCCTTTTATGTGTATTTTTCTCAAATAGCTGTGTGTATACACAGAAATCGAAGGATTTACTGCGTATACTCAGCTGTATATGTGGAAATTAAGAGGTTTTCTATGTGGGCCTAAACCCCAATTTTAGGGTACTCCAGAGTAAAAATTCAGCCACTAAAAATTAGAAGAAAAACATTAAAATGAAAGAGGATGGGATGAAGAGTTACTTGGCTCAGACGGTTTCTGGTTTCATGGCCCATACCTCCCAGAATCAATGTTTGAATTTCGTGGTTCAAATGCACTATGTGTGGTAAAAATTCCAAATGGGATGGTGAAAGTGATTTTTTTACTATTTTATGGAAAAGGTTTTGAAATTTTTACCCACTACTCTATAGTTTGGACCCTTATTTACTATTTTGGATTGTTTTTTCCTAATGTTGTGGTGTAGGTACTTTATTTGAGCGTACTTTGACCGAGACTTTGACCTGTTTGTATCTATTATAGGTATAATATCTAACTGGCATATAGGTTAGGACTACACATCTTCTTTCATTATGCATTGCCTAATGACCATTTCATCTTAACTCTAGGTGCGAACCCACTTCGTAATGTCACAAAACCTTCACACTACTATTAGAAGTGGAATTATGTAAGTGGTAGAGATTTCCTATTCATGGGTGCCCTAGTTAGATCCCGCTTTGCAATTTGGTACCCATGCTGAGATTTATCCACTAGGTTTGGGAGTCCCGTATGGTCCCTCCATGTCCTTGAGCAAGAGCTTCATATCTCTCTTGAACTTTATGTTGGTCATCTCCCATAGGGACTCCCTTGTATATAAAGTTGTAATTTCATTTCATGCGTTTTTCTTTCCTTATTGAGATTTATGCTATCTCCTTGCTTCAAATTTATAATACATATAGACCAAGCTTGCCTCAATCCTAGCCAAGCAGAGTCTTTTATATATCCTTTGTAGCTTGATCATCCCTTAGCAGGAGGAGACCTTTCCCCGAGTGTCATCATCCTGCACATGCTTCCTCGCATTAAACAAAGGTATGTTCCACTACTTGGAACTAGTTTGATTTCCTACGATACTCGTCTCCTCCTAGCTGTATAATATAAGCACTTTTATTCTTTTTCAATCTTTTTAATCTAAAACAGTCCCAAAAAAAAAAAAACCATAAAAAGTCGAACGATAAATGATATTACTTTTGGCAGTTGTCGAGTCGTGTCGCCTTTGAACAGAGCACTGTATATCACATACATTGGCTGCGTTGTTAGCATGACTTTAGGGGTTGTACTCATTACTCTGTGTTTTCTCCATCAACTAGTTATGCTTCCATTATGTATGGAGCCTCTATCGATGCCTCCTGTGTCACAGAGTTGTCCCAGTTTGCATGTCTAGTCTATGTTGCCTATGTTCAGTCACCATTTGCCTTATGATATTGTTCGAATGAAGTTTTAGCCTGAGTCAACCATTCCTGATACATATACTGGTTCATGCACATCTTGTTCCTTTGAGTTCTTCCACATTATCCAACGTTGATGAGTGCCTCGTGTTGGTTGATGGGGGATGCCCTAATGCCCTCGTTCCAGTAGATTCCATTCCATCGACTTCAAATAATTTATTATGGAATAGGATTCTAGAGTCCATTTGAGTTCCCTGAGACTTGCATTCATCATTGGAAGGTTCTTTCACCGTCAACAATTTTTAGAATACACCAATGTCCCCTGATCGATGGATTATTTAAAGTGTTCGACCTCAACATATCTATTTACACTTGTTAGATTGAACTCTGTACCTTGATTCCCATTATCATTATCGGTGGGATATCTCACATCTGTTAATGATATACATCAATGACTAGTAATCATACGATGGACCATCATGTTCAACCTCAAACCCTTTATTTGCGTGATGGGACATGTACTCATAGAGGTTTGCATAGAATACCTCCGAGCTTGGTGGAATTCCATATATGCTACCTACTTAATCGTGCCATTATTCATGAGAGGTCAACTCTCATGACCAGATTCCAGTGTATTATCATATATCTTCATCCACTATGGAGATTTTGTTCATTGTATATTGTATGTGGCAATGACCACACATGAAATTTTCATATCATGCCTATTCCTAGACATTGTTCTCTTATGTATCTGGGACTGCTACATGTATATTTGTAGTCACATGCTGAGATTTATCATTATATTGTACTAATAAGTGATTGGTTCTTCCACCTGGGTCTTCATTACTCCACTTCTGGGATGGGTATAATGTGTTTCATCCACCATGTTACGCCTATGACCTCACACATTATGGGGCATCTGTTATAGCTGATTTTACCACACTTGGTAGATCACACCTTTATGGCCTTTCATGTCCCTCTAGAGACTCCTTGGACCCCCCTTGCTCAAGTTATACTTTGATCAACCAAGAAAGTCCCTAAAAAAAACCTATTTATGTGTATACGCAAATTTTAATCCAATACTCACATGTACACACAACATTTGAGCCAATACCCGCATACATAAAGAAATGTGCATAAAAGAAAAAAAATTTGGATTTTTCCTCATAGAGTCCCGAATAACTTGACTCTTGGCCTTCCATATTCCTAGAAAACACTTGGACTCGACCCTCCATTTCCTATTGGAGGGCTATATATTGAGCCTCTTGGATGCATTGAAAGAGGATAATTTTGGAAAGCAAGGAAACTATAGTTCATTGTTGCATCACTTATTTATCCTCAAGTTTGCATCTCTTTGTCCCTTTGGGGCATGCATTGCTGCTCTTACAAAGCTTTCCTTCTCTTTGTAAGCTTGCCATTTAGATGGAGGACTGAAGTCGTGGAGGCCCAGGTGGAGGAATCAGTTTCTCCATTTCAACGAGGAGTCAACAGAGTTTCTCACTATTCTATCTCTATTTATTATTAATAGAAATATCAATTTCTTATCCATTACATGTGTAGAACTATGAATATTTTGTCAATGGATGTATTTATATTTTCTTATACATGATGGTTTATATATGCTAGAGTAGGCCTAACAGTTTGATATATAGCATGCTTGTCTTGTTTGCTTTTGTTGAGAGCGAATTGTAAATACAAGCGTGTTGAAAAATCTCAATGGGGATCTACATCAACCTCTCGGAATAAGATATTCTTCATATCCCTTAGTGTCAGATGCATTTATTTCTCTTGCATATTGGAATGGATTGATTTCGAGTGTCATTCAGTCTGTTGTGGTCTACCCCAAGCCATATGAATTTTCTCTCCATAACAACATATGTAGATATTCATAGGATTAACTTAGATTTCTATTTATAATTTAGGTTCCTTAACCCACTTTTTAATGTTTTTAGAGTTCTCATTCAAGAAGTGGTATAACAATCTTCTCATCTATTTGTGTATGAATTCCAATATTTTGGGTGAAAATAATATGTAATTATTCTTTTCTATGGATTTAAGGACGTAGGTTGTTTCATAATGATTACATATTTCATAATTGAGCTATGAATAATGAGTGCTCTTATACATTCAAATAAGTCCAATCATCAATCTCTCATGCAATTGGGTCTACACAGTTGGTAAAATCTTCATCACATAACTAAACAACACACTAATGCATTCACTATTATCCAATGATTTTTATAACTCAATTTGTGGATATTTGCATCTAGAAAATGAAAAGTGTTCTTGTAGTTGTGATATCTCAAAATCCATGTGGCCATTTGTAGTGAAATGTCCTTAGTATATAGTGGTGTAGGTAGTTAAAAAAAAGTTCCTATTTAAGTCTATTAGATTTTTTTTTGTTTTTTCATAAAGGAATCCTTCATCCTCATTTTAGGAACTTCAAAGAATTATAATTTGGTTGTATTAACTCAATTTTGAGAGAATTGTTTTTTGGAAGTCGACTATTTTTCAAAAAAAAAAATCCATATTTGAGGTCAGAGCTATGTACATTTGCATCATTCTATCAATTAATTATATAGCATCATCATGAGGTGGTTAATGTTTCCAAATTAACTAGTTCTAGATACATTATTTGAAAATGTAAGATAATTGATGTTCTCTACGGAAATAATATATCATGGATTGTTAATGGTGTCATATAGAAACCTATAGATGCAAAGGAGTTGTATGTATGGGAAAAATTTTGTGAATAGGAAAATGGATTATTGGTTAAATTCTATTTGATATTCTATAAATAAACAATGAAACTAAGGATAATCCCATAGAGTTGTACAAAAATTATATCATAAATGTATGAAAAAAATGACAACATATCTTCTTATTATCTAGAGAACAAAATACATTAACTACATCCTAAGAATTTTGAGCGGATAAGTAGTTTATTACTGAACTTAAGAGTTATAATGATAAACTAAATAATTATGGCAGTGGTTATTAGAAGAATAATATGGAACTCATTATTGTAGTAGAGAAAAAATTATGATTTCTTCATTAAAACTAGAATATGAGCTATTATGATGTCTAAAGAACTTCAATAAAACCTAATTTTGAATACTTCTACAATTGCTTGATCTGTAAACATGACATGTTTCCATGGTCAAGACGGATTATTTTTGGGAAGGGACACTTGGCACATGTAAAGAATAGTCCATACAAATTTCGTAAAAACGACATTAGGTCCTAATGTTTATAGTACTTCAAATAAGGTTTCTAATGATTTTAATGTAGGTGCTATGTATAAGAAATGATGAAAAATATGCAAGAGATATATAAAAAGAAATCACATTAAAAATAATTTCTTAATGTTTATAATTTCTTTAAAAGATGTAATTATCTTTCTAAAGAAAATAAGAAATCCTATAAAGGACAATAGGTTTCTCTCATTTCTTAGTCTAGTCAACCAAGTAAATCCTCCTCTCGTGTGGAATCGATTTTGGATTTAGGTATATCAAATCACATGATTGGTATTTATTCACTATTTACCTCTTATGATAAACAAAAGCATTTGACTCATATAGTTGCATTTTGTGATGGAACTAATATTTCAATAATTGGGTCCCACAATGTTAATGTTCCTAATGTCTCATGTTGATGGCATGCCCATGAATTTTATTTATATTTAACATAATTATAAATAAGGGTATAAATTTGAATCTTGATTCTTGTCCTAATCAATATGTTTTGGAATATATTAATAATGGCTTAGAAAAATCCCACATTCTCCTGATTTTACCTGTAGTTCCTTCATTCAATCCAAATAGTTTCGTTAGCCTGATTTTCTGACCTAGGCCAACAAGGAGATTAAGCCCACACAATCAGCTTAAAGCAGCGTCCGGTGTGTTTGGAGTAGCAAAATATCGCAGGTTATGGTCTTGCTACCAGCCGAATTTTTCTCTTAAGGAGAAACTAAAATTCAACAAAACTCTATCCTAATGTTATTTTTGTCTAACTAAACTCTAAAATTAGTTTAAACTGCCTATGTTATCCTATACTTTCTTTCTTAAGGAAAGTATTCAATTGTTTGAAATTTTATATTCAATTTTCCGAATATAAAAAACTGTTTAAAATTATTCTAAAATTGCACAAATTCTATTTAACAGCTGTTAACTATAAAATATACTAAAATAAAACTAATCTAAACTATCTTAACTATCCTATCTCAGCTGAGAGCGATTTTGAATACTATATTAATTATTAATTAATATAAGATGAACAGAAAGATAAAGTGTACGATCTAAATAGAAATATTTAAGCCATACACACTAAATCATTCTGCTATAAAATAACTTATCAGAGAAACTGAAAATAAACAATTATTTGAATTTTCTAAAGTGTCTAATTAATTAATAACTAACAACCAACATAGATATTTGAATAAAAGATAATTTCTAGTATGAAATCACTGCAAAAATGCAAATGATATCTAACATACATAAATGTATATCCTTATATCTTGAATTTATAGTAAAAACGTTGATAAATTCAGTCACAACGACATATTAATTCAAATATAATATTGGGCTAACAAAGTGAAAAATTATAAATAAACACAAGCATAACAAAGTATACTGTATTAATATTAAAATAGAAGATCATATACTGAAATATAGAGTGTATCCAAAACAATACCAGTCATGATATCAACTTGGAGATTTCCAGTTACATCCCATATCCAAAGATCAAACTTCAGTAAGGAAATAAAACTAGCATCAAAATATATCTCAAGTATGTCTCTCTTCAGTCACTCCCCCCTCAATTACAATAAGTTTTTCAGAGTTTTTATAACAAAGGCTAATAACTACCTTTCCTCATTCTATGCAACTAAAGCTAAAAATAAACCATCAAGTCCATTAACTATCGAACATCTAGGGCTTAATGTTTTTTAATTACCATCTTCTTCAATAGTGCACCTGCAATCTGAATCATCGATTCTGTAACTGCTTTCTTATCTTCAAATGTCAATTTGTCCATGCAACAACTGTTATTTGACATCTAGCATTTAGATCATTCGAGTTAGGAACAACTTCATCATTTGCTGGAAAAATATAAATGAGGAGAACATCATCAAAATTGAGGATCCATTTAATTATGACACCTGAAACATTTGCTGGCTTAAAGGAACTGACCAATTCTTGGCTGGTTCAAAATTCCAGTCTCTAATGAACAGCCACGTCTCCAACTGAAATCTAGGATTTTAGACAAGTCATGAAACTGTGCAGGATAGCGATGGCATGCCCACCTATTTCAAACAAAAGCATATTATTAAAAACTATTTATAACAAAAGAACTAAAAGAAACTATGATTTAAATGTGTGCCTGTAAAATCTGTGATTTTACAGGTATGCACAAAAGGCTGTCATTACCTGTAAATCATGTAACCGAAAATGGAGATAATCATTAAGCTCTCTTTTGCAAATCAACCACTTCATCGATCATGGTCGAAAAAAATATGACCTAACATATGGGCGGGAAAGCTCCCAATCGGAAGTTGGAAGAACATAGACATCGACAGACGAGTGCTTTGCACAGCCGCAACACTGGAAGATAAAACACTATGGTCATGCGACTAAAAGACCAGAACACATCGGTGGTTGGCGCACTTTACGTTTCGGGTGATTAGTTGCTTTCGGAGCCGCAATGGCAGAACATAAAGGACATCACGCCCCTCCCTGTAAGGTCCGAATCGGAAGAGAAAACAACTAAAGTATCAGAAAGGTTTGTTCTTTCTGCGGCCGCAACGTCGGGTGATTAGTTGCTTTTGGAGCCGCAACGGCGGAAGATAAAACCCAAGGATCGAAGAAACAACAAAGCGGATCTTGAAAGGTTAATACGATAATCGGGGGGCTTCGTAGTTTGCCGTCCACATTGACAGAGAAAGTAGTAACAAACTGTTCCGATGTGAAAATCAAAAGTTAGCCGAAAATGCGTCTGATACAAATATTCTAATTGAAGCTTATTACTTCTCCGCAACGGCAGGGGCGCAAGCTAAGAATATTCCGATTCAATCATTTTAATAAAAGAAACGTTGGGACAATTCACTTACCATTCACTTAGAAACTAGATTATGGTCATTTCAATGAAAGAAACATTGAAGTTATTTCAATGAAAGAAAAGTTGGGACCATTAACTTAGAAACTGGATTTGCTTGGTATGTTGAAGGTGTGTGGCATTTATGGTCATTCCAATGAAAGAAACATTGGTCTTCTGGTCATTCCAAAACATTGGGACCATTAGCTAAGAATCTTCCAATTCAAACACTTGAAAATGTACTCAAAGACAAAAACAAAAGTGGATCATTTCAGGTATTAGAAATAGTCTTTTTGAAGAGTCAAAAAAAAGGAGGGTCCCGAAATTGTTGAATTTTGGGAAAATGTTGCAGCTGCAACATATATTTTTTAATATTTTGAAAAATCCCATCCATTAATATCCTAAATTGAATTTGATAGGATACTAAGCTATAAAACTATAACATATTAATATTTCCAAATAATACTCATTTATTCACTAGCTATTTATATACAATTTTACAAAGTCATGGTAAGATATTTAAGTTACATATGGGGGTGAACTCTTAGGTTTAATAAGAATTTTAATTTAATAATTAACCTTTAGTTCTAGGATTTTCAAAACTTATAATATCTTATCAATAACCAGCTTCAAAATGTGTTTTCGTTGAACCCCAATTAGCACACTATCGCTTTAAGTTTCTTAACTCAACATATATAATCAGATAGATTAATAAATAAAATTAATTATATAAAAATTTATGAAACTTACAGTTGCTAATTATCAAGTTTATGAAAGATGGTCATCAGCTTCTAATATGTCCCTAGACTTTTCTATAATTGAGAGTACTTTCAGAATCGAACATTCTGAAGGCACTCTTTTATAATTTTTTAATACGTAAATCATACGTATATCTCCCTTCATCTTAGTAAAAAAAAGAAGGGGTTGTTGCTGACTGCCAACAAATGGCGACGACCTGGGTGAACCAGTTATCTCTGCTCATACAACTTACAATGATATAAACAAAATCTTAAAACTTAATAAAAACAATAAAAAATTCTTTATCTAAATAAAAACCATTATTTTATTCATATTCATAAGTATAACTCAGAAATATTCCATCTTTTGAAACATAAATCTAGTTAGGGATAAACTTAAAAATATCTTGATCGAAACAAAGTACTTCATAGTAATAATAACCTGCACCATCAGCATATAGAAATCTACTTTTCTGAAAACTTTCAAGAATCTGTTCCATAAACATAATAATTTTCTTTTTGTTTGCTTTTCTTTTCTTTAAACAATAATTATGACTGTAGACTACTATCTAGGTATGGTGTCCCAATGTGATAGTATCATTCACAAGAGCTTTCTGAAATAAGCAAGCTGGCTCGTGATGAGACCTCTTGTCTTTTAATTTTTCAATCAAAAGCCATCATCCTGGTGATCAGAAATGAAGTTATTCTAGACAACACTGATGATCATGATTAGGTCGGCTCGTGATGAGACCTCCTATTCTTCAGTCAAAATTTATGTTTTTATTATTCATTTTTATCTTTTAAATTTTATAAAATGAGAGATCATTACCCAGTATGGTGACCAAATGGTAATGTCAATCATTAATATCACCAGAAAATGAATCAGCTGGCTCGTGATGAGACCTTGTATCTTTTGGTTTTTTTAAACCAAAATCCATTACTAGTTTCCTAATAATGTCATACTAGTGATATTTGTGATTTTGATCAGACCGGCTTATTACTAAGACCTTTCGTCTCTTGCTTTAGCATTTTATTGACTGGAACAAATTCTAAAAAAATTTCAGATGGTAAACACTTTTGAAGACTGATGGTAGAGATCTGTAAGAGTTTTTCAAAAGTACAAGCTTTGAAAAAGACATTAATAAGCTATCCCACCTTTAATAAGAAATAAAAAGGAGAGGAATAATCTAAGTAATACTTACAAATAAAACAATGATAGGTCTTTTATAGATTTAAGAAACCTTGATCATCCTGAACAAATTTTTAAAAGATTTCAGTCTAGTATCATAATTTTTAGGCTCATGAGCAAACTGAATTTTTTAACTTGAAGATTTATTTATTTATATTTATTTCTTGAGCTGTTAACTAAATATTACTAACTGATTATGTACAAAAATTTCACAGTCTAAACTATTAGATAACATAACTAAAACTAGCTGAAAATAACAGAATGATGTTTGAAAATTAGAAGAGTTTTATGAATTTCTCATCATCCTTAATTTTCTGTACTATAACCTGGTTTATATAAAAATATATAAATTTATTTATAAACAACAAACATATTATGTATAAAAATGTAAATTTATTTACAGACAACAAACAAATTATATACATTTTAAGACAGAAAATATTAGTAGAAATATTTTTTCTGAATCAGTCCATTCACTGGGAATGTTTTTGACTGACCTTCAAGTGTTTGCAATCGAAAGGTACTTGGACCTATCTTCTCAGCAATGAAAAAGGGACCTAACCAAAGCTTCTGAAACTTAGTATGATATCCCTTTTCCTCGTGAACTTTATCCCATTTTAAAACTAAATCTCCCACTTGAAATTCTCGATTGGAACTAAAGGATTGATCAAACCAAGATTTCACAATCTGTTGATGTTTTGTAAAGTGCTGTTTTGAATTTTCTCTTTCTTCCTCAAGCTTTAGCAGAGTATTAATTCTCTTTTTCCATTGCTGGACATTCTTCATCTTGAACACAATGAGCTAATTGTAATGCAGGTAGGAACAAATTTGGTGGTAAAATAGCTTCAGTTCCATATACTAACAAGAATGGTGAGTTACCTATTGTAGCCTTAGGAGTTACTCTGTCTGCCCAAAGGGCATTGACCAATTCTGTATGCCAATCACGATGGTGAACTGAAATAGTTCTTTTGAGAATTTTCAATAAATTTTTGTTTGTTGATTCAACTAGACCATTTCCATGAGGATGGTAGTTAGCTGAATATCTTATTCTTATTCCCTTCTCTAAAGCAAATTTAGTTAACTCAACTGATGAAAAGTATGAAGCATTATAAAAAACGAGGGAATCTGGAATACCAAATCTTGTTATGATAAATAATTCTAAAAATAATATAACTTGATTGGTATTTACCACTCTTAATGGTGCGGCTTCTGCCCAACGAGTAAAATAATCAGTGGCAGTTATTATATATTTGTGTTGCTTAGAGGAGGGAGGATTTATTGGCCCTACTATATCAATACCCCATTGCTGAAAGGGTCTTTCAACTGAAACAGGTTGTAAAGGAAAAGCAGGTTTTTTAACCCTTCCCACAACAAGTTGACATTCCTGGCATTTTCTAACAAAAGTATAGGAATCTTGAAACAAGGTAGGCCAATAATAACTAGCCCTAAGAATTTTGTGCGCAGTAGTTTCTCCACCAAAATGACCTCCTGCTGGTCCAGAATGTAACTCTTTTAGAATTACTTCTGTTTCATCTTTGTCTAGACATCGAAGCAATACTCTGTCTGAATTTCTCCAAAAGAGAACATTATCAATTAATAAATAAGGAGCATATTTCAATCTAAGTGCTCTTTTCTTCCTCGGTTCTAGATAATCAGGAGCAACTCCTGTTTCCAAAAGTATTCTTATGTCTGTATACCAGGAATCTTGTGGTGGAGGATAACAATAAATTTCTCTGGTAAGTAAAACGTCATCAATAACAGTTTCAGCTTTATCATTAGGTAAATGAGCATCTTCAGCAGCTAATTTACATAATCCTTGTCCTTTAACTATCGTCGAGGGTTTAATTTCTAAGTCATGCTCTTGAAGTGCTGTCATCCAAGGTGCTCTTTTCTCACCTAAGTCCTTTTGCACTAACAAGTTTCTGACTGAGGAATAAGGGATGATTATTTTCATTTTAGATTTCAATAAATATGGACGAAAATGTTTAACATCTTTAAAATAGCAAAGGATTTCTTATCAACTTTATGGTAATTAAGTTCAGCACCTTTGAAATTTGAACTCATGAAGGAGATTGGAACTTTGTTATTTTGCTGATTTAATTGGGTTAAAACTGCTGCATATGAAATATCAGAAGCAAAAGTATACAGTATGAAATCTTTGTTAAAATCTGGGCTTAGAAGGCTAGGAGCTTCTGAGATGGCTTCTAAACTTTTCTGAAATGACTCTTTTTCAGTTTGTCCCCAATTAAACATAGCGTCTTTCTTAATCATTTTCTGCAATGGACGAATGATTTCAGAGAAACAGGGAATGAATCTCCTAACAAAATTTATCTTACCGAGAAATGATTGCATTGCTTTCTTGCTAGATGGATAAGTTATTTTTGAAATGGCTTGGGTTCTTTCAAGATCAATCATGATTCCATGCTTTGAAACCACACAACCTAATAAGATACCTTCTGAAACAACAAAAATTGGTTTTTTAGGATTTAAGGATATTCCAATTTTTCTACATCGTTCAAATACCTTTCTAAGATGATTTAGATGATCAGGTCGATGTTTAGAATATATAGTAACGTCATCCAAATAGACAACGACTGAATGGTTAATTAAGCCTCTAAAAGCAATATCCATTGCTCTTTGAAAGGTTTCCCCAGCATTGATTAACCCAAAGGGAATCTTGCGGTAGGCATATGTTCCCCATGGAGTTCTAAAAGCTATTTTCAATTGGTCATCTGGGGAAACTAATATTTGGTTGTACCCTGAGAAACCATCAAGGAGTGATAGTATCTCAGATCCAGATACTTTTCGAAGAATTTGTTCCATGGGAGGAACTGGGTAATTATCCTTTTCCGAAGACTTATTCATATTTCTAAAATCTACACATAATCTAATATCCCCATTTTTCTTCCTGACTGGAACTAAGTTTGCTACCCACTGAGTATGCCTGATGGGAAAAATAATATTGGCAGCTAATAATTTATTTAGTTCCTTTTTAGTTGTTGGTTCTAATGACAGGTGATATTTCCTTAGATTTTGTTGAAAAGGTTTTGACTCTTGTTTAATTGGAATTATGTGTTGCATGACTTGTGTGTTGAAGATTTTCAGGTCATCATATGTCCAAGCAAAGACATCCTTGAATTCCTGAAATATTTTTATAAATGCGGCTTTTTCTTTGGGATTGCAATCCACTCCTAGATTTATAGTTTGGGGATTTAGTTCTGTTCCTAGATTGATGGTTTCATACCTCATTCGAGAGCTATTAGTTTTACAATTAGGGACAGATCTAAATTTATCCTGCAGATCAAAGAACTTTTCTAATCTTAGTACTGAATTAGGGACTGGTTTTACCTTTTCAAAAGCTTTTTCAACTGAACAAAAATCATTTATTACCGAAAAGTCCCATAGATTTTTGTCATGAGTTACTTCGTTTATGGCTGAGTATTTAAAGGTATCCTCACTCATCAAAAAATTCAGTACCTGCACATTATTATCAAATACACACCAGATAAAAATATTATCAGGTATAGAAGGCCTAAAAATCAATTCAACTGAAAAGAAATCTGATGTAAGATTTTCTGACGGAATTAACTTTGATGCTACATTTGCCAACAAATCTGCTTCTTGATTTTGACTTCTAGGAACAGAAATTATGTTAAATGCATCAAAATGTGAGATAAGGTTCCATACCTCTCGTTGATAACTCTTTAAATGTTCAGATAGGTAGTGAATGGAGTTATGAACCTGTCTGACGATGATCTAGGAGTCACCATATACAACTAACTCTTTGATGTCCAAATCAATTGATTTTTTCAAACCTTGTATTAAAGCTTCATATTCCACAGTATTGTTTGTACAATTAAATTCCATCCTACAAGCTATACATGTTTTATTTCCCTGAGGGTCCACCAGTAAGCAACCAACTCCTACCCCTTCTTTGGATTTCGCACCATCAAAATATAAAGTCCAAATAGAACTATTCACAATCACTTTGCTTTCTATAATGTTCACAATATTCAGATTATCTACATTATTAATGGTTTCCTTGAATTAAGAGTTAGGAGAAATAGATGTCACGTTCCTAATTTCAGATTGCTGTTTATTTAAAAAAAAAGGCATAATTTTCAGCTTTAAAATTACCAAATCCCAATTCATACATGTAGTTCCCCATAATGCAATCTGAAAATAAAACAGGTTCACTAGGATCATGCAGTTCTGTGACAGTATGTTTCATATATCTTTCTCTATTTATCTTTATCTGATTTGACTTTCCGTTCTTCGGTAACCATAATGTTGACCAGTCTTTGGCAAAGAATCCATTCAATTGTTGAGACCAATCCCTACTTAAAAATAGTCCATATGCATTTGGAATATCTGCAACAACAATATCTATAATTTGATAAACCGAAGGGTTACAAGCAATCCTGACTAACACATCTTTCATTTCCCTTACAACCTTCACATTCGTCCTGTCCAATTGAGTTATTTGAGAATTGGATGGAACATATTTCCCATTCAATTTCTTGCATACTGATAATGGCATCACATTGGAGGATGCTCCGGAGTCTACCATGCAATTATGAACATTCCTATTGAAAATTTAAAAGGTAAGTAAGAATGGAGGTGTGGTTTATTTAGAATTCTTACCTATAAGCGAGGCTTTGTCAGCCGTTGCTTTTCCTTTTTCAGTTGTTGTTGAATCATTATTAGAATTGTTTGCAGCAACATTTTGTTTTGCATTAGGAATAATTGAACTCATTGCGGGATTTATAACATGATTGTTAGGCATTGGGTAGATTTGAAAAAGGCTGTACATACTGATGTTTTCCCGTGTCTTCTTTAAATCTTCAATTATATCATATTGTAAATCTAATTTTGGAGCATTTTGAATAGGCTGGGTAATTTTGGTTGATTGAGTCTGCTTGCCAGATTGAGTTTGTTTATTAGGCTGTGCATTATTGTTGTCATTGTTTGTAGTAGAACTTGAAAAAGCTCCAGGAGTGTTTGTGAATGCTCTACTACGAGCATTATAGGCATGTTGTCCGCTAGGCAGACTTTTATTCTCATATTCTTTCACAAGACTGTCCCAGAAATGACCATTAACTTGTTGAGGTTCCTCTGATTCTTCATCATTTTATGATTCCTCTTATTCTTCATTTTCTGCTATTTCTTGATTAGAAGGAGTCTCAGATAAAGATAAAACAGCTCAGATTGTATTAAAAATCTCTTCATTTGCTGCTATGTCAGGTGGTGTATTTTTATTGTTTGTATTCGGGTTTTGTCTAAACTGGTTTCTGAAATATCCCCTAGAAGGAGAAGCTTCAGAATTGGTTTTCTTTAACCCTACAACCTCATTGGTTAATGTTCGAATAACATTTTGCAGCTGTTCTATGTCAAATGATTTGTCTTTTTCTGAATTGAGTTTTTCAGTCTTCCTACGAGGAAAAGTATCAGATTTCCCACTTCTATCTGGTTCATAGGACATTGAATCCTTCTCACCCTTAATGGCTTCCTCAAAAGTTTCTACTAATGTTGCTTTCCCAGCTCTCTTAACGAACATCCCATAATATTTTGGTAAAGCTGATGTATAATTTTCAATAATTATATCTTCGGGTGGTTGAGAAACAATTGGAATTTTGTTCTTTAATGTCAGAAACCTTTGATTGAAATCTTTGATTCTTTCTTTAGGCTCCATTTTAATTCTAGATAACTCTAAGGCTAAAAGAGCAGGTGTTTTATCTTCCCCAAATTTATCTAAAAAGGCTTTATTAAATTCACCCCAGTTTGTGATTGATCCCTGTACTAACGAAAAATACCAAGTAGAATCTCTTCCTTAGAAAGTTAGAGGAAACAATCGACAAACTACATCTTCATGCTGAACGTTCAAGGTTTGAACAACCAACATGAATTTGTCAACATGCACCTCTGCAGGTTCTTTGTCATCTGGGCTAAATTTAGGGAGGAGTTTATCTGAGTGTTTAGGAAAAGGATGATGTACACCAAGGACAGCTACAACAGTTGTTCTTAGCTAAGGGATTTGTGGATTAGGTGGATTAGGTGGAGGATTGCCTCTTCCTCCTATAGGTACATTTCTTGCCATTGGAATTCTTTCAGAACTTGAGGAACTTCCTGAACTGGATGGTCTTGGACTATCAGGTGGTGATTCAGGAGGAGAAGGTGGCTGATCAAAACCTCCTTCTGCAGTAAGTCTTCTAGCAGTGTTTGTTTGATTATTTTGACTTTGATGACTTTCAACCTGATGGCGGGGAGTGCTATCAACTACTTCCAAATCTTGAGTAAATATGGTCAATTGTGGATTATGTCGCTGATGTCTAGGTAGACCATAATCTATTGGAGATACACCAAGTTGATTAGTGTATGCTCTTGTAAGAATATTTCATGATTCTTCTAAAGTTTGAGTGCTTTGTTCAGGAGTAAATGGAGAAGTGACAGGATCACGTTTGAGGATACTCCGAACAGTTTCTATAAACGGTGACCTACTGACTTCTGGAGGATGTTGACTGGTTGAAAAATTTTCATTAGTTTCACCTGCCATTACTCATTAACAGGCCCTCCTTCTAGCGCCATTTGTTGGCCTGATTTTCTGACCTAGGCCAACAAGGAGATTAAGCCCACACAATCAGCTTAAAGTAGCGTCCGACATGTTTGGAGTAGCAAAATCTCGCAAGTTATGGTCCTGCTACCAGCCGAATTTTTCTCTTAAGGAGAAACTAAAATTCAGCGAAAATATATCCTAATGTTATTTCTGTCTAACTAAACTCTAAAGTTAGTTTAAACTGCCTATGTTATCCTATACTTGCTTTCTTAAGGAAAGTCTTCAATTGTTTGAAATTTTATATTTAATTTTCCGAATATAAAAGACTGTTTAAAATTATTCTAAAATTTCACAAATTCTATTTAACAGCTGTTAACTATAAAATATACTAAAATAAAACTAATCTGAACTATATTAACTATCCTATCTCAGCTGAGAGCGATTTTGAATACTATATTAATTATTAATTAATATAAGATGAACAGAAAGATAAAGTGTACGATCTAAATAGAAATATTTAAGCCATACACATTAAATCATTCTGCTATAAAATAACTTATCAGAGAAACTGAAAATAAACAATTACTTCAATTTTTTGAAGTGTCTAATTAATTAATAACTAACAACCAACATAGATATTTGAATAAAAGATAATGTCTAGTATGAAATCATTGCAAAAATACAAATGATATCTAACAGACATAAATGTATATCCTTATATCTTGAATTTACAGTAAAAACGCTGATAAATTCAGTCACAACGACATATTAATTCAAATATAATATTGGGCTAACAAAGTGAAAAATTATAAATAAACACAAGCATAACAAAGTATACTATATTAATATTAAAATAGAAGATCATATACTGAAATATAGAGTGTATCCAAAACAATACCAGTCACGATATCAACTTGGAGATTTCCAGTTGCATCCCATATCCAAAGATCCAACTTCAGTAAGGAAATAAAACCAGCATCAAAATATATCTCAAGTATGTCTCTTTTCAGTCGCTCCCCCCTCAATTACAATAAGTTTTTCAGAGTTTTTATAACAAAGGCTAATAACTGCCTTTCCTCATTCTATGCAACTAAAGCTAAAAATAAACCATCAAGTCCATTAACTATCGAACATCTAGGACTTAATGTTTTTTAATTACCATCTTCTTCAATAGCTCACCTGCAATCTGAATCATTGATTCTGTAACTGCTTTCTTATCTTCAAATGTCAATTTGTCCATGAAACAACTGTTATTTGACATCTAGCATCTAGATCATTCGAGTTCGGAACAACTTCATCATTTGCTGGAAAAATATAAATGAGGAGAACATCATCAAAATTGAGGATCCATTTAATTATGACACCTGAAACATTTGCTGGCTTAAAGGAACTGGCCAATTCGTGGCTGGTTCAAAATTCCAGTCTCTAATGAACAGCCACGTCTCCAACTAAAATCCAGGATTTTAGACATGTCCTGAAACTGTGCAGGATAGCGATGACATGCCCACCTGTTTCAAAAAAAAGCATCTTATTAAAAACTATTTATAACAAAAGAACTAAAAGAAACTATAATTTAAATGTGTGCCTGTAAAATCTATGATTTTACAGGTATGCACAAAAGGTTGTCATTACCTGTAAATCATGTAATCGAAAATGGAGATAATCATTAAGCTCACTTTTGCAAATCAACCACTTCACCGATCAGGGTTGAAAAGAATATGACCTAACATATGGGTGGGAAAGCTCCCAATCGAAAATCGGAAGAACATAGACATCAGCAGACGAGTGCTTTGCACAGCCGCAATGGCGGAAGATAAAACACTATGGTCATGCGACTAAAAGACCAGCACGCATCGGTGGTCGGTGCGCTTTATGTTTCGGGTGATTAGTTGCTTTCGGAGCCGCAATGGCGGAATGTAAAGGATATCACGCCCCGCCATGTAAGGTCTGAATCGAAAGAGAAAACAACTAAAGTATCGGAAAGGTTTGTTCTTTCTGCGGCCGCAACATCGGGTGATTAGTTGCTTTCGGAGCCGCAGCGACGGAAGATAAAACCCAAGGATCAATGAAACAATAAAGCAGATCTTGAAAGGTCAATACGATAATCGGGGGGATTTGTAGTTTGCCGACCGCAACGACAAAGAAAGTAGTAACGAACTGTTCTGATGTGAAAATCAAAAGTTAGCCGAAAATGCATCGAAAACAAATATTTTGATTGAAGCTTTTTACTTCTCCGCAACGGCGGGGGTGCAAGCTAAGAATCTTCCGATTCAATCATTTTAATAAAAGAAACGTTGGGACAATTCATTTACCATTCACTTAGAAACTGGATTATGGTCATTTCAATGAAAGAAACGTTGAAGTTATTTCAATGAAAGAAAAGTTGGGACCATTAAATTAGAAACTGGATTTGCTTGGTATGTTGAAGGTGTGTGGCATTTATGGCCATTCCAATGAAAGAAACATTGGTCTTCTGGTCATTCCAAAACATTGGGACCATTAGATAAGAATATTCCGATTCAAACACTTGAAAACGTACTCAAAGACAAAAACAAAAGTGGATCATTTCAGGCATTAGAAACAGTCTTTTTGAAGAGTCAAAAAAAAAGGAGGGTCCCGAAATTGTTGAATTTTGGGAAAATGTTGCAGCTGCAACATATAGTTTTTAAGATTTTGCAAAATCCCATCCATTAATATCCTAAATTGAATTTGATAGGATACTAAGCTATAAAACTATAACATATTAATATTTCCAAATGATACTCATTTATTCACTAGCTATTTATATACAATTTTACAAAGTCGTGGTAAGATATTTAAGTTACATATGGGGGTGAACTCTTAGGTTTAATAAGAATTTTAATTTAATAATTAACCTTTAGTTCTAGGATTTTCAAAACTTATAATATCTTATCAATAACCAACTTCAAAATGTGTTTTCGTTGAACCCCAATTAGCACACTATCTCTTTAGGTTTCTTAACTCAACATATATAATTAGATAGATTAATAAATAAAATTGATTATATAAAAATTTATGAAACTTACAGCTGCTAATTATCAAGTTTATGAAAGATGGTTCATCAGCTTCTAATATGTCCCTGGAATTTTCTTTAATTGAGATTACTTTCAGAATATAAGATTCTGAAGGCACTCTTTTATAATTTTTTAATAGGTAAATCATAAAAGAGAGCTGATCTCCCTTCATCTTAATAAAAAAAAAGAAGGGGTTGTTGCTGACTACCAGCAAGTCCTCAACCCTTTCAAATGAGAGAGGATCTAGAGATGTCAACTCTTTCTCAACCTACATGTCTTAAATTTCATTCACATTGTCAAATTGACCGCTTGGTTTCTTCTAGACCTGATGAAGGTAATCGATCTCACTTGTATTAAAGTGAATATCCCTTGAAATGTAGGTCTCAATCCCTCCAACAGTATAATCCTTCTTCCCATCGAAATATAACTTCTATTGGTCATGCTCCAGATCTAGGATCTTAGTTATGGTAAAATACCCAAGGTACTTAATTTACAACACGATTCAAGTATCTTGAGCTCATATTCTATAGTTTTGACCATTAAATATCACAAGATATTGCTTGGAAACCATGATACATATATATTAGTTTGATATTTATACAAATTGCAAATTGAAACCCAAATCTAATCACAAATAGATTTGACTCGGTAAAGCTTGTCAAAAGTGACACCTCAATTTTTTTTTATATGTTATGGAACTAAGTCCAAAAAATCACATAAAAAGAGAAGAAATAGACAAGAAGAGATTAATCCATTGCTTAATAATGAATAAAAGAGATTAATAGAAATCCTCCTCGAGGGAGGAACCTCCTGTTGTAACTGAAACTTTTTTCCCCAAAAAAATCTATATTCAGGGTGCCCCCATCTTATTTTAAAATCTAGACGGCCTAAGAGTGCTTTATTTTTACCAAGGTTCGCCCAAGGCTCAACTATTTTCTAAAAACTTAGTCTTTTTTGCATGCCCATATTAGATGCCTAGTTGACTAGTCTTCCGATATAGCGAAGGCATAGTCCACTATCTTTTAGATGTGTTTATCGGAAGCCTTCCAAGGTCTAAGCTACTATATCAGGAGTGAGTTTGTATATGATCTTGGAGATAGTTTGCCGATGTTCCGACATTTTAGTATGAAGCAGATCCGATGTTTTGGATGTTCCTTCGACTATCTTTTTTCGATGTCCAGTTTAAGTGGGCAATCTCACTCTTGGTTTTGTTTTTTCGGAATGAATCAAAAGATTTAGTTTGTCCACTAGTTGACCCGGAGCTTTGTGATTTTCCTGCTGATACCAAAGAAGTTAGTCTCTCCAACGTTCGATGTGACCTGCCCATCCTATTACCAGGTAGGTAGAGTTGTTCCTGTTCGACATTGTGGATGTTTTCAAGACTATAGGTCTGACGT
This sequence comes from Pseudotsuga menziesii, assembly GCA_001517045.1. Lineage (NCBI taxonomy): Eukaryota > Viridiplantae > Streptophyta > Pinopsida > Pinales > Pinaceae > Pseudotsuga > Pseudotsuga menziesii. The sequence continues at coordinate 208,407 of LPNX010761201.1, read as the reverse complement.
TTGGTTAAAAATATTTTCCTGCTAGTGTTATTTTTTCACTTCTGGTTGAGGTTTATAAGGCCATTTCGAGCCTATGTCACTTGTCATTTTCACAGTGGTAAACATCCTTTCGATTGCACGCAGCTATCAAGCTTCTATACGTTCTCCTATATGCCTGTGGAAGTCATCTCCTGTCTAGGTTGCCCGCCACTTCGTTGCCAGGTAGGATCCATTCATAAATTTGTTTATGCTTGGTTTTTTGTTGTTGTTTTAAACTACCAGGGTGGATAGGGTTAGTTTTTTCATGGTAAGGTAAAGTTTTATGCATTTTTGTGGTTTTCTTTCGGTGATTTTTTCTTATACTGAGGGTTCAACTCGTTTTGCTGTGAGAATTTCATTTTGTCCGGTTAGGTTTTTCCATATCCGATGCTATGCAACCATGAGTACACTTGTGACAATTTTGTGGAAGTTTAGGGCACGGTGCAGATGAGCGTTTCGCTGTCTGCACCGCCTTATTCTTGATTGCTCCATTTTAAGCCTAGGGTTAGATGACCATGTCTTCTTTTGATAGTAGTTTTCCATGGGACGCAGGAGGGCTGTGAAAATGATAGGGGTTTGGATATTTTATGTTGAAGCAGAAGCGGTGTGAGTTTTTCCTCAGTCGAGATGCACATATAGAATTTTAGGAAGATGGAAGAGATTAGGGTTTGAGCTAGCAGAGTTTTAGTAGGTTTGGGGGGAAGAAATATTTTGCAGGTTCTCTTTGTTTAGAGTCTCTCATTCACAGGAACTATGGGTATTGATAATAATTTTCAATATAGATATCGATGAAATGGTAATATTTGGTTGCTTTATTGTTTTTTCACTACACTGCTTGCTAGAGATAAATGGAATGATATCATGTTGTATAATGCCTATAGGTAAATTATCAACACAACAATATGCCGAGAAAACAGAAGATGAAATCCCAAGCATCCGAAGAGGAACCTGAAGTGGAGGTGATAATTAGAGTGGAAGTCATCTATGAGGATACTAAAGCTATTACTGGAGTTGAGCCAGAATATAAATGGGGAGAAGCATATAGGATGATTTCAAGCCAGACTGTTCCAGATGCTAGTTTTGAAGATATGCACATGTATGCAAATATTGAGAGGTCAACTCTTATGAAAGTGGCCACCAGACCTGAGCTCTTCCCATGTTATGAAGTGATAAGTTGGATTCTGCCTATGGCAGATGTAACACAGATGATATTGGCCAATACCGAGAGGTAGGTTTATGCTGAATATAGCCTAGCTTATGTATCTATGGTGTATAATTCACCAAAAACACAAGCTTATTTGACTGAAAGTTGGTTTAAAGACCTGAATTTAGACATGGTGGAAACAATAAAAAAGATGATGATACCAGGAAAGAACTTCCATACAAGGCCTTCTAGAGAGTATGAAACATCAACTCTCCGTATGTGAGGAACCTGCAGCAAACAAGTAATCAAAACACACGATATAGCAGCAGAACTCAGAATCACTTTTATATTAATCGCAAGCCACTTCGAGGGGGAAACCTCCTTTGAGCAAGCTCAATACAAAATAAATTCATGGTGCCTTCCTTGGCCTCAACAAAAACTTATATACCAAAATAGGCGCCAATACTATGGGTCAAAACCATGGGCCAATATAAACCATGGATCAACAAATACTACAGGTGGCTTACAAAGCATATGCGCCTCACAACAATAACACAAACTATGGATCAACAATTACTATGGGACGACTTACAAAGCATATGCGCCTCACAACAATAACACAAACTATGGATCAACAATTACTATGGGACGACTTACAAAGCATATGCATCCAACAACAATATACTAACATAGTAAAGAGAGGTATTGACATGGGTTCCTAACATCCCCTCCCCCTTAGAAAAATCTTTGTCCTCAAAGCTTTAGATGTGGAAATTGTCGCTGTATCTGGAGGAGTGGTTCCCACGTAGCATCCTCGGGCTGCATTCCGTGCCATTGAATTAAGACCTCTGTGATAGAGCGAGAACGAAGCTGACGAGTGCGCTTATTGAGGACAGCCTTCGGCTCCAAAACGATGGATCCTTCATTATCCAGTTCTGGTAAAATAGTTTTCCCTTTGATGTTGGTGCCAAGAACTTTCGTCAGACAAGAGACATGAAATACTGGATGAATGCGGGAAGAAGGCGGAAGTTCCAATTTAGAAGCAACAGACCCAATCTTCTGAAGAATCCTATATGGCCCATAGAACTTTGGGGCGAGCTGATGACGCCCTTTGAGTTTTAGTGAGGCTTGCTTGTAAGGCTGGAGACGAAGAAAAACCATATCACCGGCTTCAAAATTGTGTGCAGAACGGTGCTGATCAGCTTGTTGCTTCATGCGATTGCCTGCCATGTGAAGGTTTTCGCGCAAAATGCGAAGGATCGCGTCAACTGCCTGAACTGGAGAACTGCTGGGGGTGTAAGGAAGAAGAACTGGCGGTGCCTAAACATAAACTACTTCATATGGAGTCATTTTAGAGGTAGTGCGGTAAGAGGTATTGTACCACCATTTAGCGAGAGGGAGCCCCTTTGCCCACTGATGTTGTTGCTTAAAGGAGAAGCAATGAAGATAAGGTTCCAAGCATTTATCGATAATTTCAGTCTGACCATCCGTTTGGGGGTGATAACCTGAATGCATCTTCAGTTTGGTGCCAGTGTGGTGAAAGAGTTCTGTCCAAAAATGACTGGTGAAAGTCGCATCACGATCCGAGACAATGGAAGAAGGCATTCCATGAAGACGAAGGATCTGGTCCAGGAAAATTCGAGCAATGGAAGAGGCTGTATAGGGATGGCTGAGAGCACAAAAATGACGATATTTGGAGAGGCGATGAACCACAACCAAAATCACAGTCTTCCCTCCAGATTTAGGGAGCCCATCAATGAAATCCATAGAAAGATCTGTCCATATCTGGGGAGGTATGGGAAAGGGCTCGAGTAATCCTGGAAGGGGTGTTGTTTCACCCTTATTGCGCTGGTAGGTATCACCTTCAACCACCATCTGTTGAATTGTCCTTGTCATGCCCTGCCAAAAGAAGTTGCGCCGTGCCCGTTCATATGTTTTGAGAAAACCAGAGTGCTCCGTTGACGGAGAAGCATGTAGTTCATAGAAGATAGCTTGTTGAAGAGCTGTGTTCTGGGGAAGCACCAGACGACCCTTGTATCGCAGTGAAGCACCATCCCAAGATTAATGTGGAACAACAGAAGGGTGGTTGGCCAAGCGTTGGATGATGTGAGATAATGAAGAGTCATTGACATAACCCTGCTGAACTGATTGCAACCAATTTGGAACAGGCATAGAAATAGCGGAAAGAGAACCTTGGTCATCAAATGTGCGAGAAAGGGCATCTGTCACAAGATGGTCCTTACCCTTCTTATAAGTGATCTCATAGTCATAACCCATGAGGTTGCTAACCCATTTCTGTTGTGCTGGGGAGGATACACGCTGGTCTAAAAAATATTTTAGACTCTGGTGATCAGTCTGGATGCAGAAATGAGTCCCTGAGAGGTAGGGTCGCCACTTTTTTACTGCATGCAAAATGGCCATCATTTCCTTCTCATATGTAGAGGCAGCTAAATTCTTACCAGAAAGGGCTTTGTGGGTGAACGCAGTGGGATGTTCATCTTGAAGGAGAACAGCACCAGGTCCATTACTGCAAGCATCACTCTCAATAGTGAAGGGTTTGGAAAAATTGGGCATAGCTAGAATGGGTGTAGTACACATAGCTTGTTGCAGCTTGTCAAATGCACGCTCAGTAACATGTGTCCATGTAAAAGCATCATTTTTCAACAGCGCAGTTAATGGAGCTGCAAGCTTCCCAGAATCCTTGACAAACTTGCGGTAGTAGCCAGTCAACCCCAAAAAACCACGAAGGCTCTGTAGTGTCTTAGGAGGTGGCCAATTGTTCATGGCAACGATTTTGGCAGGATCCACACGAACCCCTTGTGCTGAGATAATGTGCCTGAGATACTCAACTTCCTTTTGGCCAAAAACACATTTAGACTTTTTGGCATGGAGATGAAGATCAGAGAAAATTTGCATTACAAGAGCCAGATGCTGGAGATGTTCAGCCCATGTTTTACTGTAGATGAGGATAGCATCAAAAAATACCAGAATGAATTTCCACAAATAGGGCCTGATGTTGGGAGGAATGCTACCAGGGAGGAGCTGAATACGATGGTCCTCAGGTCGTGAAGGTGGAAGTCCCACTGGTTCAACAAAAACACCTGTATAGCGATCCAGAATTTGTTGGAGATCCAAAGGAGTAGTGGGGGCCGCTGAAGGTTGCATTTGAAAGGAATGGAGCTGAGCAATGACACCATGGGAACTCTTTTTAAGGATTTTTTCTAGGCGATGTGAACTGATGATGCTGAGAGACCCTGGTTGTAATCCCTTCAATGTGTGTTTGTGTCCATCGGGGGAGAACTGCATCCAAAGTTCAACAAAATTCCATAATATGGGGCCAAGTGTGCGCAGCCATTGAGCGCCCAAAACCACATCACATCCACCTAAGGTCAAGGAAAACATGTCAGAGCGGAGGTTATAATATCCCATAGAGATACGCACATTACGACACTTCCCTTTGCAAGGTAAGGTGCCCCCATGGGTAATCATGACTTCAAAGTTGGAGAAAGGATGGATAAAACAATTAGCTTGTTTGGTGATCCGAGGGTCAACGAAATTATGCATGCTACTAGAATCAATGAGTATTGTAAGAGGAAGCTTCTTGAAGTAACCGTGTACCCGCATTGTTTGGGGGGGAGTGATGCCAGCTAAATAATGGAGGGATATCTTGGGTTGGTTGTCTTGAGATGGAGGGTCAGTAGGCGGCTCCTGAGTGTCAACCGGAGCATCCATTACATCGGCAACTTCTTCACCAATTTCAGAGGCAGGTGGAGAATCCACATCCAAGAGATAGATCTTTTGTTGAACACATCGATGTCCCCGACTAAATTTCTCATCACAATTATAACAAATCCCTTTTTCTCTTCGTGCCTGCATCTCTGTTTCAGACAAATGCTTGATTGGAGGTGAGCGAGGAGCTGGCGGAATGGGAGGTCATTGAGAACCCATATTTCAGAAGGGGACAAAAGAGGATTTGAAGCGCTGTTGGGCTACCATCTTGTCTTCTGCCAACTTAGCCAACCCTAGGGCTTCCATCATTGTGTTGGGACTGAACATTTTGACCTCAGAGCGAATTGCATCCTTTAGACCACTGAAAAAACAACTCCAGTAGAAGTCATCAGGTAATCCTGCAGTGTGATTAGCTAGTTTCTCAGTTTGATACTCTTTCACAGTGCCAATTTGGCGAATTTTAGTGAGAGCTCCTGTGAAGTCATCAAAAGCACTAGGACCAAATCATTTCAAAAGGAGCTGGCAAAAAGCAGGCCATTTTGGCTCGTCATGAGCCTTGATGTACCAACGATACCATTGAAGAGCTTCCTATTCCAAAAGAAAGGAGGCAAGTGGAACTTGGTGGACATCAAAAGTATTATGAAGGATGAAATACTATTCTACACGATAGATCCATCCAGTCGGATCAGTACCATTGAAGCGCGAAAAATCTAGCTTCGGACCGCGAAAATTGCTGGAAGAAGAGAACCCATTGGTTGATGAAGACTCGGACTATCATCTGGTGTTCATAGCTGAATGCTCAAGATGGAGACTGAGAAATTTTTCATCCAATTCCTGGAGTTTGGCATGGATGGCTGCAAGTGCTTCCTCCATGATTTTTTCTCCTGTGCGGGGACAACCATAAGCAGGAGATTTTTCAGGAAGGGATCTGCAACAGCACGGAAGTGATCGGCAACAGGTGGATCTGCAACGACGTGAAACTGACCGGCAACAGTTCTAGACAGAGGAAATCTGCAATTGTGCAACTGAAAATAGATATGGACCCCAGGTATGTGCGGCTTCTTATCGGTTCAAGGGATTCACTCGGCCACCAATGCTGTCTAACGGATTGCGTATTGGGGCAGTACCCCTCACTCCACGGCTCAGGTAAAACTGATAACCGCTTGGCCACAAACGACAGCTCTTGGTTTACCTCACGGGTGGGAACTAGTCAATCAGGTAGGGGTCATTGCCCTTTTCGCTAGCAGGTCCTCTTAATGGGCCAGCTACTTCGGGGTTCCTGTGGTACTCCTCACAATGAGTTTTAGGGATTATGCCCAAGTAATTCCCACAGTTAAGCGGAGAGGGATTATTCCCAGATCCGAACCTGTAACAGAAAAAAAAAAATTGGGCAGAAATTCCACCCAATCTTCAAAAACCGGATCTATATTGCTCAGAATCGCTAATATAGCATGTTTCCGGAACTGGAACAACCACTCTGCTTCTATCCATGAAATCGGAATAGAAATATGGGCACTTGGTCAGAAGATTTTTGCGCCGCAATTTCCGTGGCCATCACCGAAATTCTGAAAAATTTCGGATTTTAAATCCGTGATATCTCCACTTTTAGAACTCCAAATGAGATGATTTTTTTTGAAAATGCGTATTTTTGAAAGAGGAATTCAGATATGCAATCTGTTCTTCTGATTTTGTGTAGAAAGTTTCAGAAATTGATTTGAAAGTCGCCGCCCAAAAAAAAAAAATTCCCACGTGTGCCAAGGAAAGTGCTCTGATACCAAATATGAGGAACCTGTAGCAAACAAGTAATCAAAACACATGATATAGCAGCAGAAATCAGAATCACTTTTATATTAATCTCAAGCCACTTCGAGGTGGCAACCTCCTTTGAGCAAGCTCAATACAAAATAACTTCACGGTGTCTTCCTTGGCCTCAACACACACTTATATACCAAAATAGGCGCCAATACTATGGTTCAAAACCATGGGCCAATATAAACTATGGATCAACAAATACTACAGGTGGCTTACAAAGCATATGTGCCTCACAACAATAACACAAACTATGGATCAACAATTACTATGGGACGACTTACAAAGCATATGCGTCCAACAACAATATACTAACATAGTAAAGAGAGGGATTGACATGAGTTCCTAACACCGTACTCCATACAGGTTCATTGATTTTATGCTAAACATAATTTTTGGAAGAGCTAATGGAAATTTTTTTAAGATGGGTTGGATACCAGTTATCTATTTTGTTGCTACACAAGGTTCATTTTTTAACTGGACAAGTATAGTATCCAACAGTTTGTCTGCTTCCATAAGCGCAACATTGGGAGGAGTGTCCGAAAAGAAGTCAGAATTTTACATGAGTTCTATTTTGATTGATTGCATCCTGTGCACTCAGCCTTTCCCACCCTTAAAGTGCCATTGGGATAAGGACCGATCTCTAGCTTATGCAGCCTATAAATTATTCTGGGCCCACAAATATTACAGCCATTATAGGGAGATCTGTGACTCATTTCATTATACCATTATATACATTAATATTCTTGTCCAAATGCAATTGTATGTCAGAAGAAGCTTTCAAATTTGTGCAAGAATACATAAGCTATTATCTGACAGAAGAAGTCCTATACTTAAGAATGTATGGTGGTTCGAGAGCCCCATCTCTTCTACTGAAATATGCCACAGACTATGTAATTCACAAGGAGGCTGTGAGACAATTATACATTGATGCAATAGGTAATTTCCTTTTTGAGCAGAAGAAGGCATTCTATCCCACAGTTCCCTTTTTTGTTGGAAGTTACAAATTTTCCACAGTGAATAATGCACTGGAGCTTGTCAAAGAATTGGATTATTTTCATTTCGGTGAAATAAATTTCCATAGGAATAAATCTGAGGGAAAAGTTGCTGATTATTGCACAGAAGCTGCAATACATTTTGAATATACCAATTTCTAGGATAAGGATGAAGAGACCTTCCGAAATGCTAGGAACATGACAGCTTTAAGGAAAAGACTCAAGCAGAAGATAACTACTGTTGGTGGCAAAGGTAAAGCTGCTGAGAAGCAGAAAATGCAAGAAGAAGAGGAAGGCAAAAAGAGTCAAGAAGAAGCTAACAGACTAGTACAGGAGGTAGAGAATTGGTTGAGAATAGAATATGAAGAAAAGAAATGAGCAGCTGAAGAAGCATCAAAGAACATTGAAGAAGAAAAGAAGAGGAAAGGAGAAGATGAAATACGAAAAAAGTAGACAGAAAGTGAAGGGTTCAAATTATAAGATGACCAAAAGAAAAAACATCCAGCAGAAAAGGCAGGTGAAGAAGTGAGAGAAGAAACATAAGAAGAAAAAGACCCTACTGATCAAGGATAGGTTCAGTCTGATATGGACCCATTAGAGCCTATTGTTCCTTATAGTAGTGCAGTAGGATAATGGTTAGTGTCAATTTCTGGAGTTGAGTTAATTCCTTTCATACCCACTGAAGGGGAGGAGGTGCCAGATTTTAACACTATCTTTTACGATAAGGAAAAAAAGAGAATTGTCAAATGAACATAAAAGAAGGCGAACACTAGGGGTAAGCCAGGAGTGATGGTGACCGAGAAGACAATGGTTCATGGTACACACAAAGATCCATGATTAATAACGAGGGATAGGGTAGCTGTAACCCTAGCCACTGAGGATAATGTAGACAGAATCATGACAGACCTAGAATAGTCTTAGAAAAAGGTCACACAGTTTAAAGAAACTTTGAAGAAAGAAAGGAGTGAGAGTCAAAGTTTGAAAAGGAAGTATGAGGATATGATCGGTGAAGTTATGGTATCAAAGGAAGAGTGTCAGACTCTATAGGCTAATAAGGATGCTTTGGTAATATCTATAGGAGATATAGAAAAAGAAAAACAGGTCATCTTGGCAGATTTTGAAAAGCTACAACAGAAATATTAGAGTTTGGAAGCTGAGAGGGATGAGCTTAGGTTATCAGCTGAAGAATTGAATAAAGAAAAGGGTAGATTGGAAGGTAAAGTGACAGAGCTGGAAGTGCAGAATACCACAACAGAAGGGAAGGATAAGCTATATGAAACTCAGATAAAAGCTTTGGAGAATCAAAAGAATTCACTAGCAGCTTCACTAAAGAAGGTTCATCAAATGCAGCTGCAGATGGTGGAAGAAATATTTAAAGTTCAATAGATAGACATCAGATTAGAGGAAATTGTAAAAACTACTTATTATTTTTTGGATAGAACACAAGATGTCCTAGAAACTATGTAGGGAAGGATGACATGGGTAGAAACGAACAAGGAATATCCCATGGATATACCTGCCAAAGATCTGGAGATGTTAAAGATAGAATACGAGCTGATCGAGTTTGCTAGCAAAGTAGCAGAAGAACTAAAAAAGACAATGAAGAAAACAAAGAATTCCTATGCCGAATTCTGTAGGAAAGTGCTCCTAACTTATAATCGATGTCAGACCTTGACTGCAAAGAGATTAGTAGTGATTCCAGAGCATGAAATGTTTTTGAAACAATTAATAGAGATATGCAATGAAGTTGAACAAGGAATTAGGCAAGTCAAGGAGTTAGATGAAAAGATACTTAAGAATGAAATAGGACATGCAGTAGTGAGTATCCACTTGCTGGAATACCAGTTGTGCTTGATTCCTTCTAGGATAGAGGGTGTAAAAGCCCAGGTTGCTCATCACAAAATTACTATAAGATTTCTCGAATCTTCTAGTTTTGAGAATATAGCAACACAGGAAAATGTATGGAGAAAGTTTATGAATGAGGAGGCTAGACCCTCTTAGTTGGACTATCTAGCACTTTGATAAAGAATGTAATATATTGTATTTATATTTTTGTTCACAAGCTAAAAGACAAAATTTTGTATGGGAAAGGTTGGGGAATCCCAAAAGGCAACGAGGGCAGCCCCCATTTTTTTTTCTTTTCGTATAAATATAGGCAAGCTTGATGTATCCAAGGAACCTTTTTTCAGACTATCTTGGGGAAAGATTATTGTAAGAAGAACGATTTAATCTTATAATAAAGAGTTATATTTTTTGGGCTGGAGAAAGAACTGTGGGGTTTCAAATGCTTGACATGGACTGGTTGGATATGAACTATTTCTATTTCAGCTTGTTTTCATGAACTGTGATATCGTTCTAACTTATGAATTCTTTCATGTTATGAATGTGCTCCTGTTTATTTCTACTAAATTTCCACAATATTATTGTAGTAAGAATATTTTAATTAACAATGAGCTATCTCTTTTTTTATCTCTCTATTGATATTCATGTTTTCAGAAATATTAATAGCTATCTGTAGTTTTCTTAATGCATGATATACAACATGTTACTCAGCATTAATTACAAAGAGGTAAGACAAGAGGTAAGACGAAAGAGAGAGAGAGGTAAGAACCTGCTCATCACATTGTGATGCTCCTCGTTTTCTCTATCAATAGAATTTAGCTAGGAACTTGCATTTCATACATAAACATAAAACTAAAAAATACACTTAACGGTGGGCCAGGCCACAACTAGTAAAATAAGCATTGTAACTGTTACTTGACCTATGGTAGCCGAACCGTAAACTAGAAGGATTCCCCATACCAAAAAATAACGAGATAATTGGGAATGTTTATTGGGGAGATGTTGGGCCATAGGGCAGACCCGGGTTTTATACCATTTACTTTGCACCAACAAAATACCCACAATGTTGGCCCTTTTGGCAACAACCTACGAGCAGGTTGTAGTCTCACTCAAAACAACTATGGGGTGCCGCAGAATCAGGTTTCTACAAGCAGAAGAGGTATATTACTGTACCTTTAGCCTTTAATAACTTATAATCATTCATCAGAGAGCTTCAATATTCACATATATATCCTCGCAGTTAGATAAACAAACAGTGACTTGCTTAACCCTTTACTGGGAATTCACAGCGAAGTTAGTAACCTAGCAGTGATCTTACTTATCAGATATATATTTGTCTATGCATGAAAGAACATAACAAAAACAACATAAAGCACCACAACACAAGATATAACGTGGTTCACCCCCAATGTAGGGGCTACATCCACAGAACTGTGTTTTATTTAACTCTTTACAAAAACCACAGTTCTGATCTGTGCACTCAGCTGCATATCCCTTCAATTCCTTAAAGCCACGCACATAGCTGTAGGCCTCTGCGCACACAGCTGCAGATCTTCCTTAATCACGAAAAACCCTCTACGCACATAGCTACAGAGGTCGTCCACGCACACACCTGGGACTTAACCTTTCTTACAAGACAGCCTTAGCTTCGCATCAAATCCTCTTACATTAAAAACCTAACCTGACTTCTTTACAAGAGTGCTTATTTATACAGCGCACTATTACAAAACCATGGACTTAAACCATGGGCACCCCAAACCCTAAACCCTGGACTTAAACCATGGGTTTATTACAAAAAGAGGACTTTGAATCAACCTCGACACCCCTAAGACTATTTTGAGTCATAACTCTGCTTACAAACTTCAACAAAATTGCGGAGATACCAAACTCAAGGGCCAGTTAGGTCGGAGCCCCAACAAGCCCCTAAGACTCACTAGTGGCCTGTCCCGGGACACTCTACTATTCTTCTGGTAGACAAACTTTGTCAGCGAGGATAGTGAACTGCTTGTTGAGACCGCGCATGATGTTGTCGGCTGCTTGCTCCTTTTTGACCAACTCCTGCAATACTACGGCTGATGTTTCGCCGGCCTTCTTCTGCGCGAATGCATCATATTCCTTCAGAACTTTGAGTTACGTGTCCACAGTAGTACTCAAATCAAAAGCTTTGCTGATAAGTGGCTGCATGGAATTTTCCACTTCTGTTGCTTTTGCTCTGCACAACTCAATTTCCTGTTGGAGTTCATTGCTTCACTTTACCTTCAGCAATTTCTTCATATGTGGCAGAGTCTTAATTTCTACTTTTACTGCATCCAATTCTGTCTGTCGCTGCCTGATGGTTTTGTGCAGCTGTTCGACTTCTGGATGTTCCTACAGGGTGGTCTAGGCTTCAACACTGTCTTCTAGTAGCTTTGCTGCGCTACTCACAGTATCCAAGATTTTTGCTACGGAGGCCTGAATGTCTGCTCGGCGTTGCTCCCTGACCTCTAGTGGGCTCTTCAGGGTGAGGCGGAGCTGAAGCTCCACAATATGGGCCTCATGATCGGCTTTGAGCTTCTCTATTTCACTACGAGACTACTGTGCATAGTCTTTCATCCTGGCTAGTCTTTGTTCCGGCTCTTCTACCAGCTGTACGTCGAAGTTAGGAAGACTTCGACATGCCTCATCCAAAATTCGTACTAGTGTAATCCGCTTACGTTCTGCGTCCCTCTTTCTCTACTCCACTGCTACCAGCTACACTGCAAGGCCTTGCTACTGACTTATGGCATTTTCCATCTGCATTTTGGAATAGTGGTCTCGTTCCTGGATTTCCTTCATGATTGCTGACTGACAGAGATGTAGCTCTGACATAGACATCTTAGTGTAATCAATTCCAACCTTCATACTCATCTCCGAGCGAGATGCTGCGTCAGTTAATATGAGGGATACACTTGATACTTGGCCTTTGTTCTCTCTGGCTGCCATTGCCTTAGGTATGGTTGCGCGCTTACTGGGGCATTGCTTGCTGCAACACCAATCACTGATTTTTCTGTTAAGTCCTTTAGCTCCAAAATCCTGTTTGCTAGGCCAGTAAGCGCAGCGACATGTAGATCTGCAAACTCTGACCACTTGCTAGCTAATTCGTTTGTAGACTTTGTCAGAGCCTGATCAAGCTCCTCGAGCGTCACAACAGGTTCTTCATCGGCTTTGTCCTTTGATGCTTTTTCTTTCTTTCGGGACTGAGGTTTGGTCACTTCCTATACTTCTGGTGACTTTCTCTTCTCAGACTGATTAGGGTCGGAGGTAGTGTTAACTGATTCTTCTTCTTTGTCTTCATTTCCACCATCTCCACCCTGGTCACTTTTAGTCTGCTACGAGTCAGTTTGTTCTTCACTGTCCGCTGGTGGGTCTTGCTGCTGCGTCTAACTAGGGCCTGTGCCCACATTGGTAACTGAGGGAACTAGAATGTGAGGTTTTTTCCCCACGCCTTTCAACCATTCAGTCGGCTAATGCTGAACTACTGCTCTGATGTCTTCCTCAAGTACCACATATGGTAACTTAAACCATTGATGCTTTTGATCTGCGTGGGCCTGGATGAAAGTATGATGCATGTCGGCACTGAAATTGGCTGAGCCGTCATATTGAGAGAATAGCTCATTACTGAGCTGAGGGGTTTTTATGATCTCATACAAGATACTCAGCATAGAAAAGGCAAAGACACAGTTTGTCATCTGCTGTAGGGTTTTATCCTGGGAAACCCATAGAGATGTGTACCTAACTGCACCAGGCATGTCCGGAGAGATAGCAGCAAACTGCGCCTCAGTAGGTTCTTGCCATCCTACTAGTACGATAAGGACTATCAACCATGAGTAGTGAAAGGGCCTACCTTTATCCTACGCATCGTGGACGTCTTCCAGGAATTCCTTCGCAAGGTATGCTGCCCAGTTGTAGCTGTAGCCTTCGGCACAGTTCATAGCAATTCTGATGACTGGGGCAGGCACTTCAGTTGGTCTGCATTTCCGCATTATCTTGCATTCTAGGAGCTCAGCTGTGAAGCGAATGTTTTGTTCCTGAATCGCGGAAGTGTGATACCCGCATTTCCCCTTCGTCAGGCCGAAGCGTTCCTTCATGGTTGTGCGAGCTTCGTATCCTCATGCTTCGAAGGAAATTCGGTCCCCGGATCAGGCCCTGCTATTGGTAAGCCAGTGATCCTATGAATGAGCTCGCCATTGATAGGAATTTTCTTGTCTCCTATCCATAAGTGGCTGTCATGGACTAATGCCAGCAGCTGTTTGACCACTATGGTCACCTGTGTGCTGCGACCAAAATGGGGAACATCAAGCATCTTGAGCAGACCAGCTTGATCCAAGCCGGCAGCCCACTGTCTTACTTCTAATAATGTCACTCCAGTCTTGTCATACTTGATGAAGTGAAAATATGTTCTTGGTGCGAACTGGGGAAACTTTCCACGATCATTCATATCATGGTCAGCATACTAAAGCCGATCTATTTTTCCTGTCATGGTCCCGACTAGCTGCACACTCGGTGGCATTGAAGGGGTGCGTAATATGAACTTCTTTGTCCGTCGAGGTGGCTGAACTCCTGGTCGAACTGGTGGAAGATATGGTGGACGCTTTGGTGCAATGTTCTCATCTTCTACAGGTAGGACCTCTGCTGAACCAGACGGATTCATTCCAGGATCTTCCGATGTTTTCCCTGATTGCTTGTGTCTGTCTTCGTTTCGCTTAGAACGAACTTCAGGCTTAAACTTTTTCCTAGTAGAGCGTGTCTGCATTGGTGGAGGTGGTGCTGGTGGAGTCTCTGCACGGGGTGCAGGTGCAGGTGGGTGGGTAAAAATATCCTGCAGACCCCCCTGTTCAAATTCTCTCACTAAATCTTGAAGCTCGTGATCAGTTGTCATGGGCTCAGTTGTAAAATGCAAGAAACTGTAAAATGCGAGCATCGGTGGTGTGAGTATCTTCTTATAGAATCCATCAGTTAAATCTGTCATAAATGGGCATTGATTATACCGAATTGGGCAAAGATCTTGTCCAAACGACGGTAGATTTGCCAATATTGCATTAATACAGGCAATTAATACAGAGATCGTACCGACGCCGCCAAATCGGGTTTCTTCTAACGATCATTTTTGAAGGTCCGACATATCTTTCCTGCTTTGGCACAAGCAGTCACTCTGACTGCACCCTAAGAAGGACATACCATCTTCGACATGGAGTTGAGCTTCCACCCACGACAGAATGGCTTCCACTGCATCAATGATTCCTTGCATGTTCACGAGCGCTGTCAGGGTTGGGTCCTGATGTTCTTGGAGAAGTTGGGTCACCTTGCTCACCATTTCTGCATCCCAATAATCTCCAATGGTAGCATACTTGGGTTGTTCTCCTGATCCAATGTTGACTGTCCATGTCTTCAGGGCCTGAGTGACTTCAGGTGCTTTGCGTGCTTCACAGTGTCCTTCAATATTGCACAGATCATTATCCTCGTCAATTGTGAGGTTATAACATTCTACTGCATGTCGGTATTCTACTACTTATTGATCATCACATACCTTAGTATAATTCAACCTGACAGCTGCATCTACAGCTAGACAAACTCCATTAGTGGAAAAGGTAAGCACACAACTATCAACAAGACAATACCAACTTACAGTATCCTGGCGAAGCTCAACCTCCGCATACCAATTCTTTGCTATCAGTTCCAGAGTAGGCACAAACTGATGTACCCATTCTTCCTGAGGTACATGATTCCACACTGTGTAGTACTACGCCAAATGTTCTTGAGGGCTAGTCTTTTCATCAAACCTGCTTTGCACCTCCTGGGGCTGATCCAAACAGCTTGGGAAAAGGGATTTCTGACAAGCTGTCCAGCTAGGAATGTACTTCTTATGGTTATTCCACTAGCTAGCTGCTGTGGCTCTGAATGCTGAGTCCAGAGTCTCCATTGTCTGTAAATCAGGTAGTTGTCCTGAGAAGTGTTCAATACACTGTTCTGGGTCTGATAAGCCATCAGAAATAGGTAGGACTCTAACCTGGGCACCAAGCCATCTGAGAGATTTGGTAATTCGGGCACATCTATGTCCATGTAGCTCATAAAGTCTGTTCTGCTAGTTTTCTAACCCATCATCTGAGTCCATCATGCAGGAGCTGTCACACTGCCAATCCATGATACCTTTCGCAGTAGGATCCACATAATATTCTTCCTTAGGTGTGATATTATAAATATGGTCCAAGACATCCTGAGCTTCGTCATTGAGTGGTTATGTGTAACTTTCTCCTTGAAGGTCATCTGTCTCTTCTTAAGGTTAATGACTGCAGCATTTTCCATTGCCCATTCAATTCCTAACAGGGCTGGATAGGGATTGTTGTCATCAATGATCTCAATAACTTCGAAGTCTGCTAAAGTATTGACCCCATCAATATCTACTGGAACACTAGGGAATCTTCCTAGGGGCACAATCCTCTGCTGATTGGCTAATCTCAACTGTATAGGGGACCAAGCAAGGGAAGGTTTTCCCATTTTTTCCCAGGTTTGCTTGGTTAGGACATTGACTTCTGATCCTAGGTCTAGAATGACATCAATCATATCATACTCTCCTATCTGAACATTCAATCTCATTTCCCTCCCAGTTCTTCTGACTCTATTAACAATTTTTTCCTTACCCACACTTCTCTGAGGTTCACAGGAAGCAATAACTTTCTGCAACTCCTTTAAAGCATTCTGATTCCTTAAGAGTTTCATACAGCTCTGTAAAAAGGAGGACAGTGTACTTACTTTATCCATCGAAGCTTCTTGCGGCTGCGACTCCTGCTGATGTTGCTACATAGGTGCGACTAATGAGCTAGGATCAACGAAATCTCTCTTGGCTTCCATGAATGTCTCTTTTTCTCTTTCAATATCAAATGCTGGGATTCGCTCGGGGGCCTTATGAACCCAAGCCTCGTCAGGATGTTTCTCCATATTCTGTATGTGCGTTGTAGCTCCAATCCGTGTAACAACATTAATGGTTGGAGCAGGTCTTTGCTCGACAGAAATCATCTGAATATTCTGAGTAGGGGCACCGTTTCTTTCCTGAATCTTAGCTATCATCTACGGACACTGCTCGATCACATGATCTACTGCTCGACAATACCGACCTGTCGTAGTTGGGTTCTGACAGTCTCAAGCTAGATGCCCGGCTTGGTTACAGTTGTAACACACAACTTGGCCTCTGCCTCTTCCTGCCATACCACCACGACCACGACCTCCAAAAGCACCTCTACCGGATGCACCACCACGGTAACCATAACCATCATTTCCCTGGCCCTCATTTTGTACCCGATAGGCGTCATAGGTGCGCTCTCTCATGAGGTCATAATTGCGACACTCATCTTCATTATGTTTTAATGACTTACAGAACTTGCAGTAGGGGTTCTTGGGGACTTTCACATACCTCTGGAGCAGATGGCATTTTTCAGGTCGACGCTGGCTAGTCGTCTGACAGATCTCACAATATAGAATAGCAGGGTTGAATGGGTTTGGCACACCAGTATTTAGGTAATTTCTTACCACAGGACACTGTTCCCTATCGTGACCTTCTGTTCAACATTGTGTACACCAAACCTCTTCGCGATCGGTTTTTCCTGTCTTCATATTGCGAAGCTCCAGAGCCATTGTGGCCAACTGTGCTTGGATTTGAGCGATACCAAAATTATCTTCGACAGGGGCGGTCTTAAGCTTCATCGTGAGTTCCAGAGCCTCTTGCTGGTCAGCAACCTTCTGTTGCATGAGTGGCATTCTGATATGTGGTAGCAATGCTACAATGAACCATTCCTTGTGCTGTGCAGGGATAATGGTGAAAATGACTTGGTCTAGTAGAACTTTGAACCTTTGATCAAAATCCCACACTGATTCACCGCGCCGCTGCTGAATCTCTTTCAATTCAGTGATACACTGCGACTCTGATTTGGGCTTCTTAAACTCTTTGATTATTGCTGCTTTAATATCATCTAAGGCATGACTCTGAGTACTGGAGAATTTCATGAACCAGGTCAAAGCCCAGTCCCTGAAAGAAGTAACAAGCTGCATGCCTCTTACAGCTGGATCTATAATGTTCTTAGCATTCCACATTGCTTCACATAAAAACCAGAACTGCTCTGGATCCTCTGATCCAGTTCCTTTGAAAACAGGGAGCTTAATATCATCAGTCATGTGGGCCATAGTAGATCTAGGGGGGGTTGGAGGGGGATGGGAAGTAGGTGGGGGGGAACTTACTGGGGTAGACTGACTTGTGACAGGAATATTCGTACTTGGGTTACTTTCAGTCTGCGACGGATTCTCAGGGATAATAGGTCTGCGCTGTGGGGTTACCGGAGGGTTTCCAATAGAAGGGGTTTCTTCAGGTTTTGAATCTGCGGGATTTACAGGGGAAGACTCGATATCTTGACCTAGGGAATATGATCCAAAATCTCTCTTGTACCTTTTTCCACTTCGTAGCAAACCGCTTTGCTCATCAAAGGTACTTTCACTTGCAAACATAGGTTAGTAATACTGAATCTAACAGTCTGATTCAATAAGCAATATACCTTGTTCAGCTAATAGCATTTTAATTCTCAAACTAAATGAATTCAAAAACTTACCCCTGGGGCCTTTGCAAAATTGCCGCTCGGCTTCACTAAAGGAAGTGCTCATGTTGATGGCGAACTCCGTCACAAATGCTTCAAGAGTTCGCGTCGTCCAGAAATCAACAGCTCGAGATATCTCATTGTTCACCCTTTTCAATATATTAATTCTTCCGGGGGTCCAAGTAGGAAGCTGACCTTCTCGAAAGTTCATCCTTCTCTCTGTCAACTTGGATAACCACTGGTGCAATTCTATGTGGATACTACCAAAAAAAATTTCATAAACATCACAAAAAACATACCTTTGTAAAAATTCGTTTGCACTACGACGTGGATCTTTGTTCTCTTGCTAAGTGAATTTCAGATAAGTCTAATCAAGCCAATCACCGATTTCCTTCACAGAGGGTCTCCAGATCATAGCCCTCGAGGTACGATATAAACCCCTCTTGAGTAGATACTGAGTTCAACCGGCAATGGAACCAATTTGTTGGGAAATAGGGTAGACCCAGGTTTTATACCATTTACTTCGCACCAACAAAATACCCACAGTGTTGGCCCTTTCGGAAACAACCTGCGAGCAGGTTGTAGTCTCACCCGAAACAACTATGGGGTGCCACAGAATCAGGTTTCTACAAGCAGAAGAGGGATATTACTGTACCTTTAGCCTTTAATAACTTATAATCATTCAACAGAGAGCTTCAATATTCACATATATATCCTTGCAGTTAGATAAACAAACAGTGACTTGCTTAACCCTTTACTAGGAATTCACAGCGAATTTAGTAACCTAGCAGTGATCTTACTTATCAGATATATATTTGTCTATGCATGAAAGAACATAATAAAAACAACATAAATCACCACAACACAAGATATAATGTGGTTCACCCCCAGTGTAGGGGCTACATCCACAGAACTGTGTTTTATTCAACTCTTTACAAAAACCACAGTTCTAATCTGTGCACTCAGCTGTAGATGCCTTCAAGTCCTTAAAGCCGCGCACACAGCTATAGGCCTCTGCGCACATAGTTGCAGAGGTTGTCCACAGACACAGCTAGGACTTAACCTTTCTTACAAGATAGCCTTAGCTTCACATCAAATCCTCTTACATCAAAAACCTAACCTGACTTCTTTACAAGAGTGCTTATTTATACAGTGCACTATTACAAAACCATGGACTTAAACCATGGGCACCCCAAACCCTAAACCCTGGACTTAAACCATGGGTTTATTACAAAAAGAGGACTTTGACTCAACCCCGACACCCCTAAGACTATTTTGAGTCATAACTCTACTTACAAACTTCCACAAAACTGCGGAGATACCAAACTCAAGGGCCATTTAGGTCGAAGCCCCAACAGGAGAATCCCTACTGTTGTTACCTGTGATTTTCCAGGCCTTAACACCTACTTACACAATGTACTGTGTACCCAAGACAAGATAATTTACAATGCTTACTAACATGAGAATATCTCCTTCCTATATATTGGAGACATAGGTGTACAATAACAACTAATAGAACCAAGAATATATCAATAATATATAATATACCACCATATAGGGAGTAAAGCGCCATGCTAAAGGGGGGAATGTGCCCAACAATTTAAGGATTAACATGCCCCTCCCTTCCAGACAAGCGTTATCCTGAGCGCTTTGGTAGTCATGGATCCATTTGTATGAAAAACTCATCTTCCCATGTTGAATTTGTAGCTAGCATGTTCTTCCACTTGATGAGGTACTCAATAATAGCTTGATTTTGTAGTTGTTTGGTCCTTGTTTCAATAATTCGTTCAAGTTTCCATATGATTTTTCCTTCTTCAAAACTCCTTTAACTATGATGTTGAACTGCTTGTTGTTTCATCCTATTTTTGGACATATTCAGTATTTGGAGAACTACTTTCTAGTGTTCTATGTGATCTACCACTGCTTGAATTATATATTTTCCTTCTTCAAACCTTGATTGGAAGATTGTTTTATGGTCGACTTCAAACTGAGCTAAAATTCAAATTTTGGCTCGTATGTGTCTGAAAGTTCATTCCGATTTAACCTAGTCTGTCCTCTTTCCAATGCCGCAGGTATGACCTAATTTGAATGTGCCAAAAAAAATAATGCAAATATCCCAACACTACTTATTTTTGGCCTATATAGAAGAGCAAGATTGTAGGGTATGACATGCATCCAATATTATGTTTATGTATCTGAAAACCCTACCACTGATACCATGTTTTACCCCTTTCTTATGAAAAATGTCTCACTCAATTTGGATCTCAAATTCCTCATACATAAATTTTTTCCCAGGAACACATGTTTCAAACCCTAATTGGAAGATTGTTTTAGGGCCAGCTTGTAACTGAAGTATAAATTGAACTTCAACTAATATGGGTCCAAAACATCGATATTTGGTACCCTAGTTTGTCCTCTTTCCAATTCTATAGGTCTGACCTAATTTTTATGTTTCAATAAAAAAAATTATTCCAATTCTCCCAAAGCTTCTTATTTTTATCCCATTGGATGCATGAACATATGATTGATAATTAAAGTTAAGGGATCCAGTTCTTAATTGGTACAATTTCTTCGCCCTTTAAAATACTTACATTGGAGTGGGTGAATTGTAGTTTCTTAACACATTTTATACGTACATGATGGTAAATATTTGTACACCGCTAGTAATAGGAGCATATTAGGTTAGGATGTATCTTTTTGCATTTTTGTCTATTTGATTTACATTATTTAAACTTTTTTTTTCAAAATATTTTTTTTTAATCCAGGGAACCATTTTACATGGTCTATGTAAAAATATTAAACATATATTGTAAGAGTTGTATGCAGGTTGATAACATAAAGGATTTAATCCCTATTATATTGATAGTGAAATATTGAACTATTCTATGGCCATATATTACGAATTAAAATAGAAGAGAATGCGTGTTAGTTTCCCCTCAAATTTTCCTTGTTTGTTATGGAATATATTATGTGATACATGTTAACCTACGGTATTATGTTTCTTTTGTTTATTCAAATATGTTCAAGTAATTTTATTTAATGTTTTGAGTGAGACTTTATCCTATTGTTCGATATTGAAAATGCAAATATTATCACATTTTGGGCAATCACACTAAACCTAGGGTCTTAATTTATTGCCAACAACAAACTAGGCACAATTCAAGAAAATATGCACTCCATGGCATGTTGATTGTAAATGCCTAACAACTCTTCCCATTTCACAAGAAAATAATTTTGGAGATGAAATTAAAACCTTGCACACCATGCTATGCCATTGTGACTTTTACAACAACCATAATTGAAATGATTCATCATCCCCTTCAAAATGCAAGAAATGGCCATATAGTTCATAGAAAACAATTTCTCACACCACCAACTTCCAAAAACATCCTATCCCAATAGAACCACTTCTAAAACATTGTCCCCCACCCAAATTAAAAATCTTTCCATTTTCTTGAAGCAATCCAAAAGAAAGATAACAACCCGCCATTATGAATGATTGTACAAGGTAGTGCAAGCACTAGAAAATCATACTTGAATGGATGCATTAAATAAAAACTTCATTGATCCACATAGTTCATTCAAAAACCATTTCTATTACTTGCTCCAACTAGTGTCATATCCTTCAAAAACCAAGAATATACAATCTATTATACCCTTTGCATTCCTATTAACAATTCCTTTATTTATAAGGAAACCTACTTTCAAGTATCGAAGAAGAACTTAAAAATATATGGTACATTCTCATTGGAAAAATACGTTTCATAGGTCCAACTCTTCTATCCATATTGATGAGATTCTTCAAGAAGCATTCCCTCCACATAAGAACACCCATTTTTGGGTCTCCTCTATTATTCTCCTCATATACCTCAACCAATTTCAAACCAAGAAGGACATTCCACTCCATGTAGAAGCATGCCTTGGATATATACTCTAAACGAAATTTAACATAATGGTTAGACTAGAAACTATAGTTGACAACCAAGGAAGGACTTGTTGGGAATGTTATATTCTTTACATATAGATCGACTGGAAAAGTCGATAGTTGTATGGTATAAGTTTACTAAAGTCAAAGGTGATAGACAATGGAAGTCTTTTGGGTTGACCGATCGAAATTAGTTGTTTGATCAAACACAAACACTTGGTCAACAAGAAGTTGATAGAACGACCAAAATCTCAATAATCAGTTATCCAAAGTTGACCCAATCAAATCGACTATAACAAAATACGTAAAAGTGGTTAGGAAGTTATGGATTCTCATTAATGAGGAGTTGGTTGTATTGTATGTATAAATGAAATGTAATGGCTATGCATGATGTATTTATATTGCATTTCATGATTCAATATTGAAGCATGATTTGTGGTTTAGAAAGTCACGGTTATAAACACTTATTTTGAGTTCTTGATTAATAGATGAGTGAAAGCTTACTAGTTTGTTGGTTTTCCTCCAGCAGAGAGGTTTCCAAGGTAATTTATGTTTAATGTGTTAATGTGTTCTGTTACATTGTTTATGTTCAATCACATTAGCTATAAAAATTAGTCTTCAAACTTGGTGTAATCGATAATAAGTCCCAACAGTTGGTATGATAGTTGTATTTTGTTGTAGGGGGATTCCTTTGTTGCTAAGGCTTTTTATCTTTGTCCTAGATAGGGGGAATAATTGTTATAGTAGGAGTCTTCTAGAAGAATTGATTTCTAATTAGAATGGGTAACACATTGAGGATAGTCATTGAAAAGATTAATGGAAAAAAACTTTGAGCTTTGGAAGCTTAGGATGAAGGATGTCATTGTAGATAGAGAACAAATGGATTGTAGTTGACCTATGAACGATTCTAGTGGGTGTATCAAAGAAAGAATGAAAAAATATTGACATAAAGAAAAGGAGTATAATTTGACTTTTTTTAGTAGAATGTATATTGTTGAATGTCTGAAAAGAATACATTGCAAAGAAGCTATGGGAAATTCGGGGAATTTGTACCGACCAAGTGGGGATGGAGAGATAGAGGGAGGGAGTGTGTGAGGGAGAGTGAGGGAGGATGAAGGTGTATCTATGGAGAGGGAGGGTGAAAGAGAGAATAATAGAGGGTGGAAAGAGTCAATGATAATATAGAGGGTGAGAAAGGGGGATATAAAGAATGGGAGTGGGAGGGGAGAGGCAGAGAGTGATCCAAAAACAAGATCTTTGCTACTCTATGACGTTAACATGAATTGCATAAAGAGCATGAATGAAGCTCACAAATTCATAAGAAGAGAACCAAACAGCATAGACAATACGTACATAAAGACAAGAAGTTGATAACAGAGTTCGTCCAGGATGGACTATGTCTTCGGGCCTACTTCTCAATAGGAGGGCGGATCTAAAATCTCAGCATGAAGGCAAAATACATGTCAATGATACAATGATACCTTGGCGACAATGGTCAAGAAGAGAACCACTGCCCAAAACACAACAAGACTGCTTCCAGCAACTCCAAATCCTGAAGATGGTGTAAAACGAGTATAAACACTCATACCTTCCTCCTACAGAGCTATGCAATCTCTCTTCTCTCCTTT
This sequence comes from Pseudotsuga menziesii, assembly GCA_001517045.1. Taxonomy (NCBI): domain Eukaryota; kingdom Viridiplantae; phylum Streptophyta; class Pinopsida; order Pinales; family Pinaceae; genus Pseudotsuga; species Pseudotsuga menziesii. The sequence goes on along the minus strand of LPNX010761201.1, from coordinate 184,720 downwards.
AGCTACAAAGTCTCCACTCCAAAGCATGAGTGGAAAATCGAAACTAAGGGGGCTTATATAGCCATGACTTGCCCCTCTTCACATTTTCCTCATGTTCTCTTTGGTTACAACAAATTTTTCCCAAGAAGGCATATGGTTCCAACTCCCCACACTTGGTTAGGCTCTTCTTAAATTATGTAGTTGACATAGTTACAACTATGCCAACCACATTTTATATTTTTAGAATATTACAATAAAATTCTTTTCCCCCAAAATCACATGGTTCATTGAACCCACAATATGGTTTTTTTTAAAACAAATTTGTTATAACGTAACTTGTTTTTAGACCCACTTATAACCCATTTTCCATAGTTTATAATTCGACATGTGCTAAATGCGTTGGGCTCCCATGCTGGTCGGAGCTCCCGGTCACGTTGGAGGAAGAACCAAGGTTGGGGCTAAGCCTTGGCTCCTTTGGGGCTCAAAATGCCACTTTAAATAAATTTATTCCCATACATTATACAAGGAACACTACCAGCGCAGTTGGTAAAGGCGCAGAGATAGGGTATGGGAGGTCAAGAGTTCGAAACTGGTGGAGCAAAGACATTTTGGTGAACTTCAATCAATATTGGCCAATTCGGTGCTGCCACATGGCAATTCCGGATTGGTCCACCTCAACTCCCAGTCAGTTGCCAACTCATTTGCTGTACTGCCAACTAAGTTGTGTAGTCACCTCCATACTGACACATGTCGCATTCGGATTGGTCCATACTGCTGACTAGATTACCACCTCATCGTCTGTACATGACACGTGTCGCATCCTGATTGGACCGTACTGCCACCTGTATGTCCGTACAACTGCCATGTCATCCGTATGTACTGTACGGATGCCACGTGTCACCCTGTCAGTGGTGCCATGTCATCATGTTTGTACAGTAAGGATGCCATATGTCACCCTATTAGTGGTGCCATGTCATCATGTTTGTATAGTATGGATGCCACGTGTCACCTTGTCAATGGTGCCATGTGGCACCTCTTTTTGACAATTTTTCCTGTTGACCTCATAGAACAGAACGTGATAACTTTCTCATACGGAGTCTGTTTGAGGTGAAACGAATGCCATTGGAATCGTCTCGATGAGACCTTTGATCTGGCGCTAGTTTTGCTGAGATTAGAGGACTTTGAAAATTTGGCCTTGCTGGATCATTCCTCCCCACTGAGAAGATTTTGGCCTCCGAAAGCCTTTACTAATCAATAGATAGGTGAGGGAATTGCTCCCTCACTTTCTCCCTCTCGATCGACTTGGATTTTCTTGGATGAGTGCCTTTGATTCCCACTCGAAGATACTCAACATCACCTCTGCAAGAAGTCCTTGTCCTTCTATCCAAGATGACATCTTCCTTTAGCTCATCCATGTACTCAAGAGCAAATTCATCAACTGATGGCAATGAGACAGTCTCCCTTTTATCCATGATCATGGGAGGCTTATAGAGTTTCAAGTTCTCCACATTCACCATTGAGTAGATCTGCATGTATGGTAGTAGCTCTAAGTGAAAGGAATTCGTCCCAATCTTCTCCAAGATGGTGAAGGGACCATATCTAATGGGATTGAGCTTCTTGCCTTTTCCTTTCATCCTCTCCTTGCTGATGTGAAGCCACACTTGATCTCCTACCTAAAACTGATGATCAACTCTATGCTTGTCATGGCGAGCCTTGTACTGGGATTGACTCTTCTCCAATTGCTCTTGCACTGCTTGATGCACCTTTTGAACTCTCTGAATGAACCTGCGGGCTTTGTCTTCATCCTTGGAAGTGCTTGAATCAACCTCTCTCCCATAAGTCAATTCCAATGGAGTCTTTGGCAAGTACCCAAAGCATGTCTCAAATGGCGATCTCTGAGTGGAAGAATGCATAGCCCTGTTGTAGGCATGCTGCACATACTGGATTTGCTCATCCCATAACTTAGGATGCTTATTGCAATAACCTTGAAGCAAATGAACAATTGTCCTGTTGACTACCTTTGTCTATCCATCGGTCTATGGATGGAAAGAGGTGCTCCTCTTCAGCTTGGTGTCCATCATACACCATAATTTTGTCCAAAACTCTCCAAGGAATCGGGAGTCCCAATCCGAGATAATGGACGTTGGGAGTCCAAAGTGAACCCATACCTGC
>LPNX010761201.1:155705-177795 GCA_001517045.1 Pseudotsuga menziesii | reverse complement strand
GTAAAAATTTTCAAATATTTGAAAATTTTCTATAAATAGTAAACAATTCAAAATATTATAAAACATTTGAAACTTTTACCCATTTGAGCTCAAATTTTCCATAGTGAATTCTAGGAGTTCTAGCCAGTGGAATCCACTACCGTTTCTTCCAGGTATTAATCCATGCTCTTCTCTTTCATTTTGATGCAATTTTTATCAAATTCCATGGTCAATTATGCTTTCTATGACAAACTAAAAAAGGCACTGTGGCCCACATGGAAATCGAGGGTTTTTCCGCGTATAGGGCTGGATATACGCGGAAAATGCCCCCAAATTATGATGCCATGCATAAGGTTTTTTCAATAATCTAATGGGAAAATTAGGAATTTCTTATGCAGGATGGTCCTAGAGTGGAGAGAGCGTGAACATGGTGAAGTAGAGGAAGTAGTAAGGGCCGATCTAATGGCTCAAAAAGCTATATGTGCATGTGGACTCTACAAGTTTTGGTGTCTTGGTGGTTTGAGGGCCAAACCAAGACTATTACAGATTCTGGTGGATTACTGGGATCTAGACTCGGATTCCTTCCAGATAGATGGGATGTCCCTCACTATAGAGGTGGAGGACATATAATTCATTACATGGCTTTCTAGACAAGGGGAAGTAGTGAACCTTCGTTCTCATGGTGGGCCAGGAGGTGGCCTGACTACCGACGAGTACATTGCTGTGTACTACTATCTAGACACAGAGAAGGTGGGGAGTCAGGTCCCTACAAACACTATAAAGGTGTTGGGCCTAAAGGCCATACTATTGACATTGGGTAGGATAGCAGGCTTCGCATCACTCCACTAGGCCTCGCGGCCTTTGATGTTCTATGCAGTGGATTGCATGAGACCCACGATTTATGACTAGAGCACTACACTACTGAGCAACATGAAACATCAGCTTAGTGAGTGTAAGGTAGGAAGAGTACAGAACTTCAGGTTCAGCAGTATACTTAGCACGTTTTTCTTTGAGCGTGTTCCAGGATTGAGCCCCAGATTGGACGTTCCTCTTCACGGGGTTCGAGATCCGTCCCAACGGCGTTGGGCAGATGTGATGCGTAGACTGGGGGGTGGTAGGGTGTCCAACCACTATCCAGCTAAGTTCTTTCCATGGTGGCGACGACAGATAGTTTCCATCGATGACTACCCCTATGTGGGGATAGATTTTCAGGGGGACCTAGACATGCCACTACCACCAGGATTGGCATACGGCGATATAGGTAACGAATCTTGACCCTCTCTTTTTAAATTTTTTTGAGTTATTTAATTTTTTTGTGTTTTCTGATTATATGGAATCAAAAGACATATTTTTGCATGACAATACATAGTGACATCTACCATTTGTGTGCAGATGTGGGACCACGGCGGCCAGAAGGCTTCCCTCGTCATAGACGGAGGGGAAGAGGAGATGATATCATGGGTGTGGATGTGGAGTGGATGCTCTAGAGAATTCATAACAATTTTGTGAGATTGACACATATGGTTCCCATGGCATAAGTCAAGGACTTGCCTAAGGCTATGCAGCACTAGGTGGTGGGTGTACCACGTACATGGGTGCGATTATTTCGACGGCTAGCCAGAGTCGTAGTGACCTTCCATGATCACAACCCTCCTCCTCCTCCACAGGAGTAGATATCTCGGAGTCTATACATTTTGTATTACCGTGTATTATATGTTGGTGGCTCGAGAGCCCCAATTTTGTATCATGACACTATGTACTATCACATTTTGGATGTTTATATAAAAAGTTTTATGGTGATCAGTTTATTTATTTACATGTGTAAAAATTGTGTTTGTGATGAATTTAATGTGAATGAAAAAAATTCCAATCTAACATGTAGTTAGCATATGAGTCAGCAACTTGATCATTAATTCTTGGAACATGTATATATGTTATATTGTCAAATTGTCATTCTCATAATCTCACATGTAAGAATATTCTCAATAACGTCAGATCTCTAACATGGTACAAACCATTTAGTTGTGACACTACTAACTTCGAATCAAGACGTACCTCAAGAGAGAGAACACCATGTGAAATGGAATCTCATAGAAGCTCAATAATGGCACTATATTTAGCAACATTGTTGGAAGATGGCCACAGACATACACCTCCTGAAGATAGTACCTGACCCATAGGAGTATAAATTATCCAAGCAGCAGAGGCTAAGTGTTGAGTGTGACGGCTTGCACCATCTGCAAACCCTATGTAGGTGGAATATTCCATTGACATCTACCAAAAGAAACAAAAACTAATCACAAACCCGATCACGATAAGAAAAAGACCTAACTATGAAAAATTGTACACTAATATACAATAAGCAGCCTTGGCTGAAAATCATGCATAGTACTTCTTGAGATAGAGCCCATTTCTAGGCTCTGCCAAGGCCGTTCCTTCATAATCCACTAACTCATAAGCACCTTCTCTAACACACGTTTGGCTACGTAAGGACCCCGCCACATAGGATTAAATTTCCCTACCCCCAAGGGTTCTTTCGGTTGATCCCACAAAAGGACCAAATCTCCCTCACTAAACCTCCTTGGACGGACAGACTTATCGTACTAGACCTTTATGCGATGTTTATTGACTTCTAGAGTCACCAAGGCATCCCGACGCTGCTCATCAAGTTGGTCAAGGTGGACTAAACGCTCCTCTAATGGTGAAGTGTTTGGTAAGAGTTCTACAACTAGCTTCAAAAAAGGAATCTCGCATTCAACCGACAATATCGACTCCACTCCATGTACAAGTTGATATGGAGAAAAACCGGTGGCAGTATTAATAGCGGTTCGATATGCCCACAAACTAGGATATAACATGATGTACCGATTATTCTTGATTTGTGCAATGGTTCGTTGGAGAATGGATTTGAGTGATTTATTCACTACTTCTACCTGTCCATTTTATTGAGGGTAGTAAGAGGAGGAATGCTCTTGCTTGTACCCTAACTTTGATGCCAACTCTTCCATCATATGGTTCTAAAAGTGTGAGCCATGGTCAGTGACAAGATCTTTCAGAATCTTGAACCGAGTAATAATTTGGTTGAATACGAGGTGGGCGGCTATCTCACCATCAGATTTACTATAGGCATAGCCTCAGCCCATTTCATGAAGTAATCAACAGCCACTATAATGTGATGGTGCCCCCCAGCAGAAGCTAGGTTGTAATCCATAAAATTGAGCCCCCACTTAGTGAAGGGACTGGTGGTGATAATGGGATGTAACGGGGTAGGTTTTGAGCGCATATTACATGCGAACACCTGGCAAGGGTGGCACCTCTTGAATGCATCAACACAATCCTTAAAGATTGACGGCTATAAATAACCCGCTCTTAAGATCTTTTGAGCTGTAGAAAGCCCATATAAATGACCACCACACGCCCCTCCTTGGCAATCATTCAGCACTTCCTAAGCCTCTTCATGAGTTAAACAACGTTGTAAAATGGAATCTACCCCTTGGCGGTACAAAGTGTTATCCACTATGAGGTAGTTCTTAGAGATTTGATGTAATCATCATCGTTCATCTCGCGAGAGGTGAGTAGGGGTATTCAATGTTTGTAAATAAATTATGATATCCCCATACCATGGGTCTAAAGTTGAGGTTAAGAAGATATGTTCATCAACGAATGTATCTTCACAAACCAACTCCTTGGCCTCGCTCAGGAAATTCGATATAAGCTCTACAAAAATTAAATACTTCTTCAATTTTACCGAAACAAACTCGAGATCGAATTCTTGCATAATGACAATCCATTTATTATATTTTCCCCCAATCATCGTTCGAGTGAGGACGAATTGAAATGGATTGACATGGGCTACAACCAAGGTCTAGCGAAGGAGAATATAATGTCTCAACCGCTGAACCGCATGTACAGTAGCTAAAGCAAGCTTCTCGACATGAGAATAAAGAATCTTTGCATCAATAAGGTTCTGGCTCAGATAGTATATGACATGCTCATGGATATCCTCGTCCTCTTGAACCAAAACCATACCAATCATCTCCATGGATGTGGCCACATAAAGTAGGAAATCACGGCTATAGTTCAGGGGACTAATCATCGGGGCCAATGCTAGGGCTCACTTAAGTGCATAAAAGGACTCCTGGGCTCACTCATCCCAACAAAAAGGGGTGTCCTTCTTCAATAGACGCATGAAGCCTCTAGTCAAATTGGCAAAGTTGACAACAAATATTCGTAAGAAGTTTTCCATGCTTTGCAAACATTGAAGATGACAAATATTCTTCGAGGGAGACAACTGAAGTATTGCCTCAAACTTCAAAGGGTCGACTCTTATACCCTCTTTAGAAATGATGAATCCTAACAAACGACCTGACTTCACACAAAAGATGCACTTATGAGGATTTAATCTAACCAAATAATGCTGGCATATTTCGAATACCAATCTCAAGTGATAGGGATGACACATTCTCATACGAGAATGAGTAGCAAATTCATCCAAAAATACTTTAATAATTGACTTGAGATCGTGGAATATCAAGGTCATTGCTCGCTAAAATGTGACTCCGGTGTTTTTAAGGCTGAAAGGCATTTTTCGATATGTGAAAGTTCCCCAAGGACAAATAAATTGTGTCTTATGTTGGTCCTCAGGTTTAATCTATATCTGATTATATCCAGAAAAGCTGTCCATGAAGGAAAAAACCTCTCTACTTTCACACTCATCCAAAATTTGATCAATAAATGGTGTGGGGAAATTGTCCTTAGGACAGGAACGATCCAAATCATGGCAATTAGTACATATGTGGATCGCTCCCTGCTTCTTATCCAATGGAACAGGGTTTGAAACCCACTCTGTCAAGGGAATGGGATAGATGAAACCGGCTTTCAACAACTTCTCTATCTCTGCCTTAATTGTGGGTGCTTTCCTAGGATTCACCACCTACAAGTGTTGTCGAACAGGCTTAGCATCGGGGTAATTCTTAATCTTGTGTTCGACAATATGAGGGTCGATACCTAGCATTTCATCGTACGACCAAGCAAAAATATCACAGAATTCTTTAAATAGCTCGATGTATTCTAGAATCTCAGCATGGGAACATTCTTCCACAATATAACATTCTCTACTCTGCCAGGATTGTGAGAGATGTTGATAGGAATCATTGAAGATATCTTAACCATGTTTCCATCAGCCATTTGACCAAGAGAGCTTAATGGAACCATAGGATTTCCAAATCTCTCACTAAGAACCGCCCTAAAATCCTCACGCTCCAAGCGGTCAAGATCGAGAAGAAAGTACGATCTATGATGGAGTTCTTCCCATGGTGTCTCAAATCCCGACATAGCCTCAATAATCGCTTCATCTGAAGGGAAAACCATATCAAGGCAGTTGTGTATGTGAGAAGACTGTACTGCCCATGCTGGTAGCACATAAGGGTCCTACTCCTCCATCCGTGAAGAGGAAGGACTAGGCTCTGCAATGCACTTGAGATTAGCTTGATAAGATATCATAGGTGCAGGCAACAGCATGTCCTTCATGATGGGCTCACTCGGAGTACTCAGTGTAGGAAGAATCCAAGGATCTTCCATATGATTTGTGTGAAAAGACACCGATCTCATAGATGTCGAAGCCTCACTGGAACTAGACCCTATCATAAGGATCGGTGCAAGACAACTAAAGATTCCCATGAGGAATGGATACATGGATACACCCACACTCCTAGTTGCCAGCTGAGAGTGTTCAATGATCGGGATCGAAGCTCCCGAAGATGCAGTAACAGACGGATTCTTGAATGTTGTTTGATCAATCATTACGATCTTCCTATTGTGTGGAAAGCATACAACGTGGAACAGGGAAGAAGCAATAGCTTGCATACTGTACATCCAATTCCTACCCAACAAGATATTGTAGTCAAGGGGTGCATCAACCACCTCGACCTCTATCGCAATGGTATTCCCTCCCAAATGGACTTTAAGGGAAGGAAGGATGCCATGCAGTCTAAAAGATCTCCCATCGAATGCGGTTAACATGGTCACTGATTTAGACAGCTCAGAGGAACCCAGACCCTTCCAACATGATAAAGACATCACAGAAGCGGCACCTCCTTCATCAAGCACAGTGCACTTGACAATCATATTAAGACATTCTAGGTAGACACATAGTAAGGCAAGTGAGGATTAAGTCCTACGATTTGAAATTTAATCATGGAGGAAGAATCATCATCATTCACACCAAGGGCAGAAAGCAACGCCTTCCTTTGCGAAGGACAAATTTGAAGCACTTCCAATGCAGACATCGTACAAGGAGTATGGCCCAAATCCTCGACAACTGAATAGTTCTAGTCGGCTCGGGCATTTGGATTGTGCCTCAAATGCTTAAGGAATCCCTTAGGAATGCGAGGTGTAGCTTCAGGTTTATCCATAGGTTTCTCAATACGCAAAGGGGACCCTGGTGGATCAGGCTCTTTGCCTGGGCTGGGTTGTGACGAACCATAATTGTTCACACGTGTCACAACTTTCATAGCATGTACCATGTTAATGCAACAACGACCACTACCCTTTGATGGATCCTAATCACCACTAGACTGGTCATGGGACCTTGAGTTCACATTTTGAGGTAAAGGGTTAGTTAGCACAGGTGGGCCCAGTGCCAAGAACCTCGAGGCTTCCTCAATAGAAGGGCACAAGTAAGTGAGGTGATCGTCCTTACATAACTTGCAAGGGAACTTAACCTTACATTTAGCTTTCTTGTCCCCCCTAGCATTATGGCCATTTTTGTCATTACTATTAGCATTCTCATTCTTATTCCCACCCTTACGATTATTCTTACCCTTTTTTCTATTCCGTCCGGGCTGCTGGTTACCCTTTTGGTTTGACGATTGCACTGAAATTACATTCACCGTTTGGGTGGGTTGAGATGAAGCTGTAGCTTGTCCTGAAGTAGATTGGTTGATTGACAATTGACTAACTTGTTTTGCAACCAAATCCGCAGGTTTCGCACTTGCACAACCAACAATGCCTTCGGCATGTGGTCCAGGTTTGACTTTGGAATCGAACTAGAATGTGAAGCATTAGGAATAATCTCATATAACAAACCGGACTGAGCATAAATCAAGTCCAGTTCCTGCACCTTAAAAATTGCTTGTTCCTCATTCTACACTTCGGATGTAGAAACATCCTTCACTATATATGGCAATAACGACTTGAAGAACCACTCAAGGAGGAACTCTAGCAGTATAAAGGCTTTAATTAACCTCTTTCGTCTATGCCACTCTTGAATATGATCTGAGACATGTGTGGCTTTATCCTGACTAAATGTCGACAAGAGTTCAGTATCAACGTCATAACGCATTGGTAGCTAGAAGTGGTTAAGAAAATTCATTGCAAGGTTGTCAAACAAAGCGAATGCTCCCCTAGGAAGCTCTAGATACCATTTCGGGGCAAGCCCTATAAGGGTGCATTGAAATAGCCATAAACAGATGGAATCCTAATGTAAGGAATTCAAAGAGCACCATAGGTGAAAGGTAGTAACGTGTTTGCTCAGATCCTCTCCCAGTTTTCCCTCAAACTTAGGTATGTTCGAGGGAAGCTTAGTAGGGACAGCCAGCTAAGCCGGGTCATGAGCTATAGGATCGTTTGTCAATCTCGACAAGTTAGGAAGATTCAGTGTCACGAGGAAAGGGAGCCTAGGATGATGAGGTCGATGGACTACTCCTTGATAGGTCTGATTCGTATAGGTCTGATTACCACCATGGCCTTGGCCATAGTGCCCTCCTCCTGTATGACAGGTATAGGGTGGCATGGAAGCACCATAGTGTGGTGGACCTTGACTATTAGGAGCTATGAAGTGGTAATTAGGAGAGTAATCAGGTTGGTGATACCCGCCCCCATAAGGTGAAGAACCCTGTCCATACTGCGAGCGTAATAGGGCCCATAAGTCATCGCATGAGATGTCCCATGAGACACACCGTAAGTAGGAACATACGTTCCGGAAGTAGGAATATAGATTTCAGAAGTAGGAATGTGACCTCTAGAAGTATGAGCATGACCTCCTGAAACAATGGGAGGTACATGAAGCTGAGACACAACAGGTCTATTAATCGTAGTACGGACATGACTCGTAGCAATGTTTCGGCCCAAAGGACCACGTGAATAAGGTGGAGGGTGAACATTTGAAGAAGTAGGGACAGGGGACGGAGGGACCTGAGTAATAATGTACGTACTATTCCCTATAGTCACTCATCTGGGTTCTGGTATCCTAATAGGGTCACTAACCCTAGACCTAGGAGGAATATGTGATGTAACTTCCACCACTGGGATGGAAGGTGCAATGTGACTAGTGCTCCCAAACCTCTCCGCATGGTAAGGAATGAGAGTGCCCCCAGGCATAGTGTTAGGCTCGAATTTGGATTCAACATGAAATGCCAAATCATGTGTAGGAAAACCAGACATACCATAACTACCATAGCTAGTGCTTGCGGGTTCAAAATGAGTCTTGGCATCCTCCGGCATTCCATACTGGTAATGCGTCAATGGGGAATCAACCCTAGAGTGAGTAGGTCTATCATGAAAGGTTCCTATTTCAGAAATCACAGGACCTAACTCAGTTAAGTTGGGTGAAGGATCGTAGGTAGGAGTAAACTCCCCATTGTCTACATGAATGGGAGAAGGTGGTTCAGGAATACTTTCCATATGGTCTCCCATGGTGTGTGAATCAATGTGCGAAGTAGTCCACTTGAACTGTCTAGGTATCTCTCCCAAAGGAGGAGGAGAAGTAGAAGGCAGAAGTCTTGCTAAATGAAGAGAACGACGAGGAGCCGCTCCCGAATCCACAATGACTCAAAAAATAGAAAAGACTCTCTATTTACGCAAACCCTAGGCAAGCTATCGTGCACAGAGCAATCACTAATAAAATCTAAAGCAAATGCAAGCAATCAAGGGTAGGATAAGTGAGCTCCCAAATGAAGTAGGTATGTCTTGCCTAGGAGAGGCTTGAGACTCCCATACACAATAAGCAGAGGTACGCAACCAATTATTGTGGCCCTCAGCTTCAACGCATAAAGCGACTATGCTGTCCGACCCCAACCTGGCCGGGACACCCGCAGAATAACCCCTGCAATGTACCCCCTCGATATCCTAGGTAAGGCCACTAAGGTCACCTCAATATAATCAATGCTCAGGCGGACAGTCGCAGGTGGGATTGACCGTATGGGCAGGGTAGCAAAGCCCAAAACTCTCGAAAGAGCCCCCAGATACGAATACAATCCTAGAAATGTCATCGGTGCTACTCAGTTATGAATAGGGGTCATCCCAATCAATAACCGCTCACACTACCTCGCGCTTAACTCCCTTTGGAGTGAAGGATCTTGAGAAACACTGGTTATACCAAGGATTCCACACACTCACCTGGATAGACACATAGATGTTGTTGTTTAGTGGTCTTGGAGAATTTACTCACAATGAACTATTCCAAGACCCTAAAACCTAAGCTTGTTGGTGCACCCTAGAAAAGAAAAGAGTGTAATTCATTTTAATTTAGCGTTGTTTTTAATTGGCTTTATTACTCAAAATAGGGATATGGCCGTGCAACTAATGGTGTTATGACATAACATGAAGTAAAATGCACACCTAACAATCAATGCAAATGCATTGTGTCCATGAAAACAGGGTATGCTAGTATGTGAAATGCACAATTTTTCTTCAAATGATGAATGCAACATTTCCTATATGAAATCCTAACTGATACTCCAAAGCAAATCTAGTGCAACTACAATGCAAAATGCAAAATGCAAAATGCAATGCATGATTATAAGCAAATGTTTTTGGATTTTTTGAAATAAAATGAGATACAAAAAGAAAAAGAATGATTCTACGACCCCTAGACTCTACAAGCACACTCAAACATCACTCAAGCAAAGCACTACGGTAAAAGAACTCTAATGCACTAATGCCAGACAAAAAATTGAAAATGCCATGACAAGAACCTTCTAAAAAAAATTAGCCTAAAAAAAATGTCTCTGGTTAGAAACATAGGTATAAACAAACTCAGGCAGTGCCAAAGGAGACTCAACAATCATCAAACTTCACCCAAAAACCATTTAACTTCCACAAAAAGGAAAAACTAAGGGAATACACAACTGTTCGCAGTAAACCCGCATGTATATGTGGAAATTGCAGAGAAACCCATGTGAATACGCGACTGTGAGTTAAAAACTCACGTATAGGAAGAAAGGTGCATAAAATAAAGGCAAATAGACAAGTTGAGACAAACTTCACACCAATCAAACACTACCAGGCATACATGCCCCCAAACCTGACATAGAAACAAGAGAGAAAGAGCAATTCAAATTCATTGAATGCCGATAGAACAACCCCCAAAGGAAAACTACTAGGAACTCCCCAGTAGAGTCGCCAATTCTGTTACAGAGAGAAATTCCTATGGATTGGGGTACCACAACAGACAGTTTGACTCTAGAAATCAATCTTTTCCAATATGCAATAGAAATTAAATGTCTAACACTAAAGGATCAAACCTCGTACCTTATTCCGGACGGTTGAAGTAGATCCCCGTTGAGCTTTCCAACTTTAGCTTGAATTGATAAATTACTTCCTCAACAACAAGTAAACAATACAAGCATACTCTATATCATGGTGTTAGATCTATTCTAGCATATATAATCAACAATGTATAAGCATTTGAAATAATCCCATGGATAAAATATTCATTCAAACACACATTATTGGACAGGAAAAGATATTTCTATTAATATAAATCAGAGATTACAATAGATACAACCTCTGACAGCACGTTTGCGAACTGGAGAAACTGAATCCCCCACTTGGGCCTCCACCACCTCAATCCTCCATCTCTCGATAGCAAGCTCACAAGAAAAAGGCAAGCTTGGGAAGAACACAAAAGTGCTCCAAGGGACAAAGGGATGCAGACTCAAGCATAAGTTCCGACAACAATGGACTATAGTTTCTTTGCTCTTAATTATCTCATATGCCTTCAATGTACCATAGAGTTCCTTATATAGCTTTTCAAAGGTGTAATGAAAGGTCGAATCCGAGTGATCTCAAGGCATAGGGAAGGCTAGGAGTCAAGTGAGTCAGATCCATGTCAAGGAAAACTCCAAAAGGATTTGGATTTTGTACACATCCCGATGTACGCGGTTTTAGGGGTCAAACCCGCGTATATATGCGATTATAGGTTTAAAAGTCACGTGTATCATTTTTCACATGTTTTTAGGGATGATCAAGGGAACATGAAAGGACAAAAAATGGTCCATGGGGTCTAAGGAGTTTGCAGCGGGACAGGGGAAGGCCATACAAAGTGTGATTCACTTGGAGTGGTAAAATCAGCTATAACAGTGGCTATCATAGAAAGCAACCTTAATTACTTATAACTAATTAGAATTTTCTAATTTTGGAGGATTCAAATTGCATGAGTTTAGGATTATGAATTAAACACAATGCATGTTTCTAGGAATAACTTTGATTAATCAAGGTATTGGATGGGAGTTTAGCTAGGTTTTCCTTCATGTATAAATAGGATTTTCCTAATAGAGTGAAGGATTGAATTTCAAGTTGTTAATTTCTCTAACTACTGGTAGTAATTCAAATTTTTAAAAGTAACCTTCTACTTAATATTATAATATATTTCTGAATAAAGAAGAGGGAAATTTGGCGCATATGTTAGTTTTGTGTGTTTAAATAAGGCTCTAGGAGAATGATTTTTTATGGACTAATCAAGAAGGATATTGCAAAACATTGTATGCATTTCATGTTTCTTTGTATTAATGTTTTAGCATAGACTACAAACTTTTCTAGTATTATAAAAGTTATGTAATTCATTGTACTTCAAGCATTTCTATATCATATTTGATGTTAACTTATTTTTATTTTTATGTTCATTGTTTCATGAATTTTATTTGTTGCATTTACCTTACAATGTTTAGTACCTACCAATGCATCCTTGAATCTAATATGATTACTAAAGTTGTAAGGGATGAATGATCTAGCCAAATCTAAAGGATCTTAGGATTCACTTTACCAAAGACATTTGAATTAACTATTTATCAACAATGAAGTGACCTTAGATATTCATATTCCCTTGCACATTATCAAGGGAGATAGCATTAATGCAACTCACACATTTTTGAACATGAAGAGTTGAGAAGAATAAACTAACAAGGTTGAGAATTTCCTTTAAATAATGTTAGTTCAATTTAAACCTTTGTTTTTTCAAAGATAGTGTCATAACCTATAATATTGCATGAACATACGATTGATAATTAAAGTTAAGGGATCCAGTTCTTAATTGGTACAATTTGTTTTGCCTTTAAAATACTTACATTGGAGTGGGTGAATTGTGGTTTCTTGACACATTTTATACGTACACAATCTTAAATATTTGCACACCGCTAGTAATAGGAGCATATTAGGTTAAGATGTATCTTTTTGCGTTTTTGTCTATTTGATTTACATTATTTCAAGTTTTTTTTCAATTTTTTTTTAATACAGGGAACCATTTTACATGGTCAATCTAAAACTATTAAACAGATATTGTAAGAGTTGTATGGAGGTTAATAATATAAAGGATTTTATCCCTATTATATTGATAGTGAAATAATGAACTATTGTATGGCCATATATTACGAACTAAAATAGAAGAGAATGCGTGTTAATTTCCCCTTAAATTTTCCTTTGTTTCTTATGGAATATATTATGTGATAAATGTTAAGCTACATTACTATGTTTCTTTTGTTTATTCAAATATGTTCAAGTAATTTTATTTTAATGTTTTGAGTGAGACCTTATCCTATTGTACGATATTGAAAATGCAAATATTATCACTTTTTGGAAAATCACACTAAACCTAGGGTCTTAATTTATTGCCAACAACAAGCTAGGCACAATTCAAGAACACATGCACTCCATGGCATGTTGATTGTAAATTCCTAACAACTCTTCCCATTTCACAAGAAAATAATTTTAGATATGAAATTAAAACCTTGCACACCATGCTATGCCATTGTGACTTTTACAAAAACCATAATTGAAATGATTCATCATCCCCTTCAAAATGCAAGAAATAGCCATATAGTTGATAGAAAACAATTGCTCACACCACCAACTTCAAAAAACATCCTATCCCAATAGAACCACTTCTAAAACATTGCCCCCCACCCAAACTAAAAATATTTCCATTTTCTTGAAGCAATCCAAAAAAAAGATAACAACCCTCCATTATGAATGATTGTACAAGGTAGTTCAAGCACTAGAAAATCATACTTGAATGGATGCATTAAAGAAAAACTTCATTCATCTACATAGTTCATTCAAAAACGATTTCTATTACTTGCTCCAACTAGTGTCATAGCCTTCAAAACCCAAGAATATACAATCTATTATACCCTTTTCATTCCTATTAAAAATTCCTTTCTTTATAAGGAAACCCACTTTCAAGTCTCGAAGAAGACCTTAAAAATATATTGTACATTATCATTGGAAAAATACGTTTCATAGGTCCAACTCTTCTATCCATATTGATGATATTCTTCAAGAAGCATTCCCTACACATAAAAAAACCCATTTTGGGGTCTCTATTATTCTCCTCATATACCTCAACCAATTTCAAACCAAGAAGGGAATTCCACTCCATGTAGAAGCATGCCTTGGATATATACTCTAAGAGAAATTTAACATAATGGTTAGACTAGAAACTATAGTCGACAACCAAGGAAGGAATTGTTGGGAATGTTATATTCTTTACATATAGATCAACTGGAAAAGTCGATAGTTGACTGGTATAAGTTTACTAAAGTCAAAGGTGATAGACAATGGAAGCCTTTTGGGTTGACCAATCGAAATTAGTTGTTTGATCAAACACAAACACTTGGTCAACAAGAAGTTGATAGAATGACCAAAATATCAATAATAAATCGTCCAAAGTTGATCCAATCAAATCGACAATAACAAAATAAGTAAAAGTGGTTAGGAAGTTATGGATTCTCATTAATGAGGAGTTGGTTATATTGTATGTATAAATGAAATGTAATGGCTATGCATGATGTATTTATCTTGCGTTTCATGATTCAACATTGAAGCGTGATTTGTGGTCTAGAAAGTCACGGTTATAAACACTTATTTTGAGTTCTTGATTAATAGATGAGTGAAAGCTTACTAGTTTGTTGGTTTTCCTCTAGCAGAGAGGTTTCCAAGTTAATTTATGTTGTTAATGTTTTGCGTTACATTGTTTATGTTCAATCACGATTAGCTATATAAATTAGTCTTCAAACTTGGTGTAATCGATAGTAAGTCCCAACATTTGGCATAATAGTTGTATTTTGTTGTAGGGGGATTCCTTTGTTGCTAAGGCTTTTTATCTTTGTCCTAGATCTGGGGAATACCTGTTATAGTAGGAGTCTTCTAGAAGAATTTATTTCTAATTAGAATAGTGATTGAAAAGATTAATGGAAAAAATATTTGAGATTTGGAATCTTAGGATGAAGGACGCCATTGTGGATAGAGAAAAAATGGATTGTAGTTGACCTATGAATGATTCCAGTGGGTGTATCGAAGAAAGAATGAAAAAATATTGACATAAAGGAAAGAAGTATAATTTGACTTTTTTAGTAGAATGTATATTGTTGAATGTCTCAAAAGAAGACATTGCAAAGAAGCTATGGGAAATTTGGGGAACTTGTGCCGACCGAATGGGGATGGAGAGATAGAGGGAGGGAGTGTGTGAGGGAGGATGAAGGTGTATGTATGGAGAGGGAGGGTGAAAGAGATAATAAGAGAGGGCAGAAAGACGCAAGGATAATAGAGAGGGTAAGAAAGGGGGATGGAAAGAATGGGAGTGGGAGGGGAGAGGCAGAGAGGGTGGAGGAAGAGTGGGAGAAGAGAGAGATATTTAGGGAGGGAGTGAAAGAGAGGGACATAGAGAGAGGAGGGAATAAGGGAGGGAGAGACAAATATATGAGGATGGAGATAGAGAAAGAGAGATAAGGAGGGAGGGAAAGAAAGGGATATAAAGAGAGAGAGATGGAAAGGGAAGTGAGGCAAGGAGGGACATAGAAAGAGGGGTGGTACTAGAGGGAGGGCGAGGAAGATAATGATAGGGAGAGGGGGGTTTTATCATCCCAAATGGAACTTCTCTATCTGAGTGCTAACATTATTCACGTTGGTACAAAAAAGGACAAATTAGGATTGAAGTGGCCAAATCACTATAGATGGGCATAACGTGGGATGCATTTATCCTCAAAACCAACTTTATATATATTTTTTCTAAGTGTTGAGTTACATACATGACTATCTGCATTGCAACTCGTGTACAATATGCAAGTATTTGCATTGCAACCTGCGTACACTTGTGTACACAGGTTTCCTTCAAGAAACTCACGTGTCATGCAGGTTTTCTATATTAATAGTCGTGTACACCTTGTTTTGGATTTAAAAAATATAAAACATGATTAGATGAGATTAGTTGGGCCCTAATCCATAACTATCCCAACCGTTTCAACCAGCCCCACCTTTGAAACTACTCTATTTATCAAAGTATAAATAGAGGCCTTAGGGTGGGGACTAATCAATCAATTTTAGAGAGAAAAGTTATGTTGGTGGTATATCTTCAGAAATATTGGAGCAGTAGAACTCAGAGTCCTTTGGTTGCAGAGGAGTCCCTGTCTCAAAAGCTGGGTTGTACTCTTATCTCATTCATCGATTAATAAAGAGAATTCTTCTTCCAATCTTGTGTTGAATCTATTTCATGTATTTTGGTTAATGAATATATTTGATTATATGTTTGATAGACTGTTCATCTAACCTCTGATATATATACATGAGATATTATTTGAAGGATTTTCTCTTTGTAGGTGAAAGAGGTACATCCCTGGAATCTTTAGAGAGAAGAGCAGCAGGAGAAGATCAAGATTGGATCAACCGTCGATAATCAGGCAAGTCAAGATTTTCTTCCTATTCCCTTTCCATTCTCTAGTAAATCTAATTGTCTGCAAGTTAGTAATAAATTGGTAACCCCAGACCCTAGGTTACAAGGGTGATTTATCTTGAAAAACAAAAATGGAGACTCCGCTGGGGAGTCTAGCCTGCTGTGAGTTAGTCCTATAGATACTTGCCTAGTCTTTGCTTTGATTCTGTTTGTGGTTGTCTATCTTGACTTTGATTTGAAGTAGCGTGTCTAGAGAACTTTGTTATTTTTTCTTTTATGAAATTTTTTTGTTGCATACATGGGTTGTTGTGCTACAGAGTCGTGTATAACAACTTGTGTATGTGGGTTTCTCTATAAGACGGTCACGTACGTCTTGTAGTAGTACAAAATTTTAGGGAGGGTTGCTTGTCCCTGTCTTTTTTGGATTTTTGTCTGCTTGAACGTATTTTGTTGCTGGCATCTTCCTGTAAGTTTGAAAGTCCTGTACACCATGCTTTGTGCTTTTTATCAAGCCCTTGAGTTTTATTGTTTGAGTCTTCTTGCACTTAGCAGTTTGAAGTGGGTTCTCATGTTTGGGTGATAGGTTCAGTGTTGTGTATCTAAGTCAGTGATCAGGATTTTGGATACCTTTCACTCTGTACTGCTTTTGGGTGGTATCAGTTTGTCACTTGTCCTATAGTAATTTCAGTGCATTTTATTCATTGATTCTTCCCAAGTTAGGTGTTTACCAAGTCTCCTCCTTAAGTGGTTGAAATTGGATCTTGCAAATCTGCTATACTTCGTATTGCTTTCTTTATGGTCTGATTATTCAAACATACTCAAGAAATTTTGCATTTAGGTGCATCGTAATTTTTTGGAAGAATTTGAAAAAACATTTGATACTTTTGCATTTAATTGCATACAGTAGTTTTGTTTTCAGTATTTTCGAATAAAAAGTTCAAAAATGATAAAAACAAGTCTTAGTCTTCTCATACTTAGTTGTAATTTCATTAGCTCATATTTACAAAAAAAAGAAGAAGTTTGATTTAAGTAGTTGTAATTTGTTTTGGTATTCATTTTATACACATTTTTTACTTTCTTATCGATTCTATAATATCACAGTCATTCACGCCACTTACCCTCTAACTAAGAACAACCCTTAAAATGAACGATATAATATAAAATTTATTAGTAAGTTTTGTTTTATAGGGCCATACACCTACTATCTTAGGCTAGACTTGTGGGATAGGAAGTGTAAACTCTCCAGAAGTGTTTAAATTCAAATGTAGTGGGCCAATTGATAGGTAAATCCTTTTCTATGTTAGTAGTATCTAGGAAGCTCCTCTCAAACAAGAGTTAATCACGAGGCCGCATGGAGGCTTGGACTGAGGAGATAACCCTCTGATTCCTTGTTAAAACGTAGACCAGGATTTTTGCGCATTTTGGGATTTTTTCCTAGACAGAGTTTCAGGATTTGATACCCTGCCCATGCATACGAACCAGGATTGTGACTATCCCCCCAGACTATTGATATAGTTGAGGTATCTGTTAGTCTCTTTGATAGCTAGGGTTTATACATAGGTAAACCAGAAGGCTATTTCTGGTTGACCTTGGAAAGGCTTGTAAGGTAACCCTTGTTGACAGTGGAGGAGGGCGGTGGGTGATTCCTTCGCTTGTACATAAGAACCTCTTCAAGGACACCAAGAAACTGTCTCTCAGCTTTCTTCGAGAAAGCATATCTTATACCCCCTGTGATTGTTGAGACTTTAAGAAATTTTGTAGTAATTGCTCTGTGGTTTATCTATGTTTTAGCTGACCTTACGGTGTAAAGAGTCAAATTTACAATTGTGGAGGACCAATCTATCATAAGGTAACGAAGGTTGCAAAATCTTCCTCTTCTTATTACATTGGAATCTCCACCTCCCCCTCAAAGGCGGATATTAGACACAGACGGTTCTTTCAAGCCGATAGGAGTTAGTGAAGTTATAGGTGAACTAGAACTTAGGACAAACCAGTTTGATTTAACTACAGTTGAGATAGAAGACTTGCAGACAGATGAGTTTGCAAGGAACTTTAATTCACCTCTAAATGACCTAAACAATCCTGTGATCGTCTAGGTTCATCCTTTCAATTCGCTTGTGACCGGGTGTCCCTCTGGGTAGACTAATGTCTACTGTAGGAGAAATTTATTCTACATCCACCTCAATCACTCTGGCTGAATGGGTGCCACCTCCCCTTGTTGGTTCCCCTAGAACAAGTATACCTACTACACCTTTAACTCCATCTAGTTAGGTGGTTCAACCACCGTATTCCACAAATTTAGCAGGCACTTCTGGTGGAGTGGTCACTGGGATTCCTAGTGTACCTCCTATTCCTACTTCCTTCGCACACACTGCTCAGAGTGGTCCTATAGGATCTTTGTAATTTTTCTAGGGTTTTCCTTGGAATGGGGGGCACATTCCCCCATCCACTCCATATGTAGGTCCAACACCCGTGTATGTAGGGGTGCAGTTTAGAAACCCTAATCCTTATGGTTAAGGTTTTCAAACTCTAGTTTCAGATCCTTTCACGAGCTCTCCTTTATCACTTTTTAGTGGAGGGATACTTGCTCCTATGTTCCAAACCCCAATTTGGACTGGGGCAGCTCAAACCTTATACACTACACCACACATTAACAATCCATTGGCTTATGGGTGGAATCCTTTCCAAAGTGGCCTGACCACTTCGCAACTGGTAGCAGGGGGAAACCTTGCCTTCACATTAGGGAACATGGGGGCAAGTCCCTCTAATCGCCAAGATGGTACTTTTCATGCTCTGGTTAGACCTAAGCTCCCTTTCTTGGAAACTTTAAACTTTCCAAGATTTTTGAAGCTAATGAATGACCCGATGAGACATAACTCCTCCTGGCCACCTGTTCCTACCAAGCTTCCCTCGGATATCCCAAAATTCAAAGGAAAAGTTGGTGATGATCCAAAATCTCATGTCACCACTTTCCACTTATGGTTCTCTTCCAACTCACTGAACCACAACATAGTTTGGTTGAGATTGTTCCAAAGAAATCTAACCAGTACTGCATAAAAATTGTACATTGAACTGCCCTCTACTGCGTTTGATAGTTTTTGGGACTTGGCTTATGTATTCCTTATTCACTTCCAACTTCTAGTCCGGTATGATTTCGGGACAGAATTTTTGTCTACCTTTCAGTAGGACAAGGCCACTCATATTTCAGATCACATCCAAGAGTGTGGAAAAAAATTTCGCTACTATTCATATCAACATCTCTACAAACCCAAAAGTTGTGGAAAATGTATACATTGGTGCAAACTTCTCTCCAGAGGAGATTACGATCTATACAACCTTGTTTAAGGAATTATGCAATGTGTTTTCCTGGTCATATGAGGAGATGCCAAGCATAGATCCATCAATATTCGAGCATAAAATCCAAACATATCCTGATGCCATACCTGTTCGACAAAAACTAAGACGTGTCAATCTGCGTAAAGTGGTAGCTATTAAGGTTGAACTTGAAAAACTGCTGAAAGCTGGTTTCATTACCCAATAGATTTGACAGAATGGGTATCCAACCCTATTCCTGTTGACAAAAAGAAAGGTACAATATGCGTTTGTACTGAATTTTGAGATCTAAACAAATCTTGTCCTAAGGATAACTACCCCACACCATTCATAAATCAAATCATTGATACCTATGTGGGGAGTGAAGTATTTTCATTTATAGACGGTTTCACTAGGTATAATCAAATTCAAATTAAATCAGAGACCAACATAAAGTAACTTTCATATGTCATTAGGGTACATTTGCATACAAGAAAATGCCTTTTAGATTAAAAAATGCAGGGGTTACCTTTCAACAAGCAATGAATTTTTACTTTCATGACATTAAATCTATTGTCAAACCCTACCTTGATGATCTTCCAACACATTCTCATAAGAGGATCAATGACCCAGATCACTTGTGTTTAATATTCGAACGATGCAGATACCACAAAATTTGCTTAAATCCCCACAAGTGTGTTTTCTGTGTCTATTTAGGGAGACTGCTCGGATTCATTGTTTCCAACAGAGGTATTCAGGTGGATCCTTTGAAAGTTGAGGCCATAGTAAATATTCCTCCTCCTCGTTCCATTAAGTAGCTTCAAAGCCTACAAGGGAAGTCCAACATCCTTTGATGTTTTATCGTAATTTATGCCAAGATCACTAAAGGTTTCATGCACTTGTTGAAGCAGGACACCCCATTTGTATGGGATGAAATCACACAACTTCCATTCGAGGCATTAAATAAAGCTTTTTTGTTGGCATCATTACTGCACCCTCTAGATTAATCTCGTGATTTTATATTCTATCTGGTCGCATCCAAGTCGACCATAGGGGTAGTACTGGTCCAGGAGGATGACAAGATCCAAGAGCATGTTGTCTACTATCTTAGTCGTGCTTTAGCTGGCCTTGCATTTAGGTATTCCCACGTCGAGAACTTGGCATTAGAAGCTGTGTATGCTGTTCAGAGGTTGTGTAACTACATCTTACTGAGGACCACGATGGTAGTGGCGGATGTTAATACTTTCTAATATGTTTTTTCCAGATAGATAGTTGGAGGCAAATTCAACAAATGGATGGTCATTCTTCACGAGTTTTACTTAGATTTCCAATCCACCAAATCCAAAAAATCCTTAGTTTTTGTTGAGCTCATCGAATAATTTTTGGTTAAGGAATATGTATCCATTGAAGAAGACTCATTCCCATATGAGCACATCTTTTTGATTTCCACCTCTAACCTTTGTTAGTTTTTCAACATTTAAGCTAGCATTATGTTAGGATCTTTTCACTGAGAGAATAACAAGCACAGCAATAACATAAGCACATCACATGAGACAAGAGACACAAAGAGTTTTGATAGGGGAAACCATAAATGGATAAAACCCCTCAATTTCCTCTAAGATAGTATCACCACAAGATGTGAAACCAAAAATAGTAAGATGACCTCCCAACACAACAGCAGCCTTCTGTCTTCTGTCAAGCCAAAGTATTTCCTTCTCCAAAGGTGCGCCACACTTGAGAGAGCAAGTGATGTAATTCACAAGTGATAAATAGAGAGACTCACACTCTCTATTTATATTAGTCCGTTCACTTGAATTACACTTTCACACGTAGGCTCGACCTAATATTACTTACCCGAGACTACACCTTAATTAGTGTATAATAACTCAAGTGCCCCAAAACTGTGGGGACTTACCTAATGACTTGATATGACTTGATTACATTATTAATCCTCCCGATCGGAACATCAGGGCATGACCACATGACTCAAATAGATAATAGAAACATCCCGGAATAAACATCGGGTTACAATACATAGAAGAATACATTCCGAAGTTACATATACATCAACACTCCCTCTTAACTAGGAAGGTATTCTTTCGACACAATTTTTCAGCACTGGTCTTCTTCTCTGTATCAACTGGATCATCTTTATCTTTGAGTCATCTTCATATTCAAGTCATCTTCATCTGGATCATCTCTCGATATGGATCATCATAGAACATCATCACTGGATCTTGATCATCTCTCGATCTAGATCATCACTGCTGGATCTGGAACATCACTCGATCTGGATCTCTCGGATTCATCATAACTGGATCTAGATCATAGCTCGATTTGGATCATCTCTGGTCATCATCATGTGTGTACTATCTCATCATAGGAAGTTCTACAGAGCCAGCCCTTTTTCATGCTGGTTGTAGGCCTAGCCCACAGGTAGGTCTATGCCCAGCACTTACATCTGACCTACTCGTCAGAAAGGCATGCCCAGCACTTACATCTGACCTACTCGTCAGAAAGGCATGCCCAACACTCACATCTGATCATGTAGTAAACTACAATCACATCAGAAAGGCCCCGAACTCACATCTATCATGGAAGGAACTGAATCCTCTCACCAAGATAGAATGGCCTACCCTTACATCTGACATGGAAGGAACTTAATCCTCTCACCATGAAAGAATGGCCTGCACTTACATCGGCCATGGAAGGAACTTAATCCTCTCACCATGATGGAATGGCCCACACTTACATCGGCCATAGAAGGAACTTAATCCTCTCACTATGATGGAATGGCCCGCACTTACATTGACCATAGAAGGAACTTAATCCTCTCACTATGACGGAATGGTATGC
>LPNX010761201.1:102274-137251 GCA_001517045.1 Pseudotsuga menziesii | reverse complement strand
TCCTCCTCTCAAAAGGGAGTTAAGCATGAGGCAGTGTGAGTGGTTATTGATTGGGATGACCCCTAGTCATAACTGAGTAGCATCGGAGATATTTCCAGGATTGTATTCGTATCTGGGGGCTCTTTTGAGAGTTTCGGGATTCTCTACCCTGCCCATACGGTCAATCCCACCTGTGACTATCTTCCTGAGCATTGATTATATTGAGGTGGCCTTAGTTTCCTTACCTAGGATATCGAGGGGGTACTTTGTAGGGGTTATTCTGCAAGTGTCCCGGCCAAGTTGGGGTCAGATAGCACAGTCGCTTTACACGTTGAATTTGAGGGCCACAATAATTGGTTATGAACCTTCCCTTGTTGTGTATGGGAGTCTCAAGTCTCTCCTAGGCGAGACATACCTGCTTCATTCAGGAGCTCACTTATCCTACCCTTGATTGCTTGTGTTTGGATTTAGATTTTATTGGTGTATGCTCTGTGCATGTTAGCTTGCCTAGGGTTTGTGTAATTAGAGAGTATTTTACATTGTTTTTGAGTCATTGTGGATTCGGGTGTGGCTCCTCGCCGTTCTTGTGGTTTAGCAAGGCATCCGCCTTCTACATTTCCTTCTCCTTTGGGAGAGAGAAATAGATGGTCCAGGCAGACTACCTTGCACATTGATTCACACACGATGGGAGATCATGAAGATGGTATTCCTAAGCTGTCTTCTCCAACTCAAGTAGAGGATGGAGAGTTTACTCCTACATTTAATCCTTCACCTGATATGCCTGCACATTCTGGGTTTGATCCTTCACATGAAAGACCTACTCACTCTAGCTATGATCCATCATTCACAGGTCACTGGTATTGGATGTCGGATGATGAGACTCATCATTTACCCATGATCACTAGTTATGGTAGTTATGGTATGTCTCGTATCCCTACACATGATCCAGCATTTCATGTCAAGTCGGAGTTTGAGCTTAACACTATGCCTGGGAGCACTCCTATTCCTTACCATGCGGAGAGGTTTAGGAGCACAAGTCACATTGCACCTTCCATCTCGACGGTGGAAGCTACATCACATATTCTTCCTAGACTTGGTGTTAGTAATCCTATGAGGATAGCAGATCCAAGACGAATGACTATAGGGAACACCATGTACATAATTTCACATGTCCCTTCGTCCTCTATTCCTTGTTCTTCAAATGCTATTCCTCCCCCTCATTCACATGGTCCTTCAGGCCAGAATGTTGCTACGAGTCATGTCCATACTGTTGCTACTCGCACAGTTGTGTCTCAGAGTCAAGTACCTCCTGTTGTTTTGGGAGGTCGTATTCCTACTTTTGGAGGTCATGTTACTACTTCTGGAGCATATATTCCTACTTATGGAGTATCTCATGGGACATCTCATGGGATGTATTATGGACCTTATTATAGGATGTAGTATGGACAAGGTTATTCACCTTATGGGTACGGATATCAACAACCCACCTACTCTCCAAATTATGGCTTCATAGCCCCACATAGTCAAGGTACACCACATTATGGTGCTTCCATGCCACCCTAGACAGGTCAAACAGGAGGAGGGCACTATGGCCAAGGCCATGGTGGTTATGGTAATCAAGCTTATGTGAACCAAAATTATCAAGGAGTGGGGCATTGACCTGCTCATCCTAGGCTCCCTTTCCTCGCAACGCTAAATATTCTTGACTTGTTATGACTAACGAATGATCCTGTATCTCATGAATTGGCTTGGCTGACTGTCCCTAATAAGCTTCCCTCGGACATCCCCAAAATTTGAGGGCAAACCAGGAGAAGATCCGAGTGAACATGCTACTACATTTCACCTATGGTGCTCTTCAAATTCCTTACATGAAGATTCGATCCGTTTAAGGCTATTTCAATGCACCCTTATAGGGCGTGCCATGAAATGGTATATAGAGTTACCTAGGGGGGCATTCACGTTGTTTGATGACCTAGCTATGACTTTTCTCAACCACTTCTAGCTACCAATGCATTATGACGTTGGTATAGAATACTTGTTGACATTTTGGCAGGATAAATCCATGCATATCTCGGACCATATCCAAGAGTGGCGTAGATGGAAGAGATCGATTAAAGCCTTCATACCGCTGAAATTTCTCCTCGAGTGGTTCCTTAAATTGTTATTTCCTTATATAGCGAAGGATGTTTCTACATATGGAGTTCAAAACGAGGAACAAGCCATTTTTAGGGTGCATGAATTAGACTTGATTTATGCTCAATCTGGTTTGTTATATGAGATCATTCCTAATGCTCTACATTCTAGTTTCGACCCTAAGGTTAAACCTGGACCACATGCCGATGTCATTGTTGGTTGTACGAGTGCCAAGCCTATGGATTCGGTTGTGAAATAAGTCAGTCAATTATCTATCAACCGATATACCCCAAGACAAGCCACGGCTTCATCTCAACCCACCCAAATGGTGAATGTGCTTTCGGTGATATCATCAGACCAAAAGGGTAACCAGCAACCCGGAAGGAATAAGAAGAAAGGTAAAAAAAAATCATAAGGGTGGGAATAGGAATGAAAATGCCAACTCTAATGACAAGAACACCCAAAATGCTGGGGGGGACAAGAAACCTAAACGTAAGGTTAAGTTTCCTTGCAAGTTGTGTAAGGATGACCACCTCACTCTCTTGTGCCCTCAGATTGATGAAGCCTCGAGACTCATAGCACAGGGCCTAGCTACGCTGACCAACCCTTTACCTCATAATTAAAACCGTGAACTCAAGGACCCATGATCAGTTTGGTGGTGATCAAGATCTACCGAAAACTAGTGGTCATGGTTGCATCAATATGGTCCGTGCTACTAAGGTTGTGACTCGTGCGAAGGACTATGGTTCGTCACAACCCGACCTTGGAAAGGAACCTGATCCACCTAGGATTCCTTTGCATATTGAAAAACCTATGGATAAACCTGAAGTTACACCTTGCATTCCTAAGGGAGTCCTTAAGCATTCGGGGCACAATCCTAACGCCCAAGCTGCCTAGAACTATTCTATCGTCGAGGATTTGGGCCACACTCCTTGTGTGATGTCTGCACTTGAAGTACTTCATAGTTGTCCTTCGCAAAGGAAGGATTTGCTTTCTGCCCTAAGTGTGAACGATGATAATCCTTCCTCCATGATCAAATTTGAAACAGTGGGACTTCAGCCTCGCTTGCCTTACTATGTGTCTCTCTTGATTCATGTAGAATGTCTTAACATGACTATTAAACGCACTATGATTGACGAAGGCATTGCTGCTTCCATGATGTATTTGGCATGTTGGAAGGGTTTGGGTTCCCCTGAGTTGTCTAAATCTTGTACCATGTTGATTTATTTCGATGGAAGATCATTTCAACTGCATGAGATTCTTCCTTCTCTTAAAGTCCGTTTGGGAGGAAAGACCGTTGCGATAGAGGTTGAGGTGGTTGATGCACCCCTTGACTACAATTTGTTGCTAGGTAGGAAATGGATGTACAGTATGCAAGATGTAGCTTCTTCTCTATTTCAAGTTGTATGCTTTCCATTTAATGGGAAGATAGTCACGATTGATCAAACATCATTCAAGAATTTGCTAGTTACCACATCTTCGGGAGCTTCCATCCCGATTCTAGAGCACTCTTAGCTGAAAACTGGGAGTGTAGGTGTTGGCATGTATCCATCCCTTATGGGAAGCTTTAGTTGTCCTACACCTGTCCTTGTGATAGGGTCTAGTTCCGGTGAGGCTTCGTCATTGGTAAGATCGGTGTCTTTTCGCACAACCTATATGGAATATCCTTGGATTCTTCCTACATCGATTCCTTCAAGTGAGCCCATCGAGACGAACATTTTGTTGCTTGCAACTACGATAGCTTATCAAGCTAATATTGGATCTGTTACAGAGCCTAGTGCTTCCTCTTCATGGATGGAGGAGGAGGACCCATATGTACTGCTTGCATGGGTGGTTCAATCTTCTCACACACATGATTTCCTTGATAGGGTTTTTCCTTATGATGAGGCTATTATTGAGGCTATGTCTAGGGTTGAGCCACCTTGGGAAGAGTTGCATCATAGGTCTTATTTTCTTCCTGAGCTTGACCATTTGGAGTGTGAAGGCTATAGGGAGATTCTTAGTGAGAGAATTGGTAGTCGCATGGTTCCATTAAGCTCTCTTGGTCTGATGGCTGATGGAAACATGGAGAATATATCTCCTACCATCCCTATCAATATCTCTCATGATCTTGGAAAGATTGAGAATGTCTATATTGGGGCAGAATGTTCCCATGCTGAGATTCAAGAATACATCGAGCTGTTTAAATAATTTTGTGATATCTTTGCTTGGTCTTACAATGAAATTCCAGGTATCGAACCTCGCATTGTTGAACATGAGATTAAAACTTATCACAATTCTAAGCCTATTCGACAATGCTTGCGTGCAATGAATCCTAGGAAAGCACCCGCGATTAAGGCTGAGATAGAAAAATTGTTGAATGTCAGTTTTACCTATCCTGGTCCCTTGATGGAGTGGGTTTCAAACCCTGTTCTGGTTGATAAGAAGCAGGGAATGATCCACATATGTACTGATTTCTGTGATTTGAATCATGCCTATCCTAAGGACAATTTCCCTACACCATTTATTATTCAAATTTTGGATGAGTGTGCGGGAAGCGATGTATTTTCCTTTATGGACGGCTTTTCTGGATACAATTAGATACAAATTAAATCCGAGGACCAACATAATCCTTTATTTTTCCTTGGGGAACCTTTGCATATCGGAAGATGCCTTTTGGCCTTAAAAATGCTAGAGCCACTTTTCAGCGGGTTATGACCTTGATCTTCCATGATCTCAAATCGATTATTGAAGTCTTTTTGGATGACCGTACTGCTCATTCTCATATGAGAATGCGTCATTCCTACCATTTGAGATTAGTGTTTGAAAGGTGTCGCCATTATTTGGTCAAGTTAAATCCTCACAAGTGCATCTTTTGCGTGAAATCTAGTTGCTTATTAGGATTCATTGTCTCCAAAGAGGGTATAAGAGTCGACAATTTAAAGGTTGAGGAAATACTTCAATTGTCTCCCCTGAAAAACATTAGACATATTCAATGTTTGCAAGGCATGGCAAACTTCTTACGAAGATTCATTGTGAATTTTTCCAATTTGACTAGAGGCTTTATGCATCTTTTGAAGAAGGACACTACCCTTTTTCTGGGATGAGTGAGCCCAAGAGTCGTTTGATACGCTTAAATGAGCCTTAGCATCACCCCCGATGATTAGTCCACCCGACTATAGCTGTGACTTTCTACTTTATTCGGCCGCATCCATGGAGACGATTGGTATGGTTTTGGTTCAAGACGATTAGGAGCTCCAAGAGCATGTCATATATTATCTGAGCCAAAACCTTATAGATGCAGAGTTCCATTATTCCCATGTGGAGAAGCTTGCCTTAGCAACTGTTCATATGGTCCAAAGATTGAGACACTATATTCTCCTTCGCCAGACCTTGGTGGTTGCCCATGTAAATCAATTTAAGTTCATCCTCACTAGAAGGATGATAGGGGGAAAGTATAATAAGTGGATTGTCATCCTACAAGAATTCGATCTCGAGTTTGTTTCAGAAAAATTGAAGAAATCATTGATTTTTGCAGAGCTTATATTTGATTTATTGAGTGAGGAGGAGGAGGCTTGTGACGATACATTTGTCGATGAGCACATCTTATTGATCTCAACTTTGGATCCATGGTATGGAGACATTATCATATATTTACAAAAATTGAAGGTCCCTGCTCACCTTTCACGGGATGAACGACGATGATTACGTCACATATCAAAGAATTAACTCATAGTGGATAACACATTATACCGCCGTGGGGTAGATTCCATTTTATGTCATTGGTTAACTTCTGAGGAGGCTGAGCTTGTGCTAAGTGATTGCCATAGAGGGCCATGTGGTGGTCATTTATCTGGGCTTTCTACAGCTCAAAAAATATTGAGAACGGGTTATTTCTGGCCGTCAATATTTAAAGATTGTGTCAATGCGGTCAAGAAGTGCCACCTTTTCCAGGTTTTTGCACATAATATGTGCTTGTGTCCTACCTCGTTACATCCCATTATCACCGCCGATCCCTTCACTAAGTGGGGGCTTGATTTCATGGATTGCAACCCAGCTTCGTCTGGGGGGCATCATCATATTATCATGACTATTGACTACTTCACAAAATGGGATAAGGCTATGCCTACAGTTAAATCTAACGATGAAATAGCTGCACACTTCGTATTCAACCAGATTATTAGTTGGTTCGGTATTCCAAAAGATCTTATCACTGACCATGGTAGGCACTTTCAGAATCACATGATGGAATATTTGGCCTCAAAGTTAGGGTATAAGGAGGAGCATTCTTCTTCTTATTACCCTCAAGCAAATGGACAAGTTGAAGCAGTGAACAAATCACTCAAGTATATTCTCCAACAAACCGTCGCACAAATCAAGACTAATTGGCATATTATGTTATATCCTGCTTTGTGGGATTATAAGACAGCGGTTAAGACTGACACTAGTTTTTCTCCATATTAGCTTGTACATGGAGTGGACTCTATATTGTTGGTTGAGTGCGAAATCTCTTCTTTGAAGCTAACCGTAGAGCTCTTACCGGAAACTTCCCCATTGGAGAAGCATTTGGTCCATTTAGAGTAGCTTGATGAGCATCGTCGAGATGCTTTAGTGGCTCTGGAAGTGAATAAGCATTGCATTAAGGTCCAGTATGATAAATCTGTCTATCCAAGGAGGTTTAGTGAAGGAGATTTGGTCCTTTTGTGGGATCAAGCAAAAGAACCCTTGGGGGCAGGCAAATTCAACCCCATGTGCCATGGTCCTTACATAGTTAAACGTGTGTTAGAGAAGGGCGCTTATGAGCTAGTATATTATGAGGGGACGACATTGGTGGAGCCTAGAAATGGGCTCCATATTAAGAAGTACTATGCATAATTTTCAGCCAGGGCTGACTATTGTATATTATTGTACAACATTTTGCATAGTTAGGTCTTTCTTATGGTGATCAGGTTTGTTGATTAGCTTCTATTTCTTATGGTATATGTCAATGGAGTCTTCCTTATATATAAGATTCACGGATGGTGCAATACATCACACTCAATACTCAGCCTCTACTGCTTGGGTGATTTATACTCCTACGGGTTAGGTATTGTCTTCAAAAGGCGTATGTTTATTGAGCTTATACAGGATGCCATTTCACATGGTGTTCTCTCTTTTGAAGTACATCTTGATTCAGAGTTAGTAGTGTCATAGCTTAATGGCTTGTATCATATTAGAGATCCAACATTATTACAGAGATTCTTACGTGTGAGATTTTTAGAACAACAATTTGACAATATAACATACATACATGTTCCTAGAATTAATAATCAAGTTGCTAAATCATATGCTAACTACGTGCTATATTGGCATTTGTTTCATAGACAATAAGCTCATCACAAACATACATTTTTACACATGTAAATAAATAAACTGATCATCATAAAAGTTTTTCGCTAAAACATCCAAAATGTGATAATACATAGTGTCATAATACAAAAATGGGGCTCTCAAGCCACCAAAATATAAATACACAGTAGTGCAAAATGTATCACTCCCAGGTATCTAAGCCCGAGGAGGAGGAGGGGGGTTCTGATCGTGGAATGTCACCACGGCTCTAGCTATCTGTTTAAACAACTACCCCCATGCTCATGGCACACCCACCACCTGATGCTGCATGGCCTCAGGCAGGTCCTCAACCTGCGCCATGGGTACCGTGTGTGTTAGCCGCATGAAGTTGGTATGAATGCTTTGGAGCGTCCGCTCCACATCCACAGCCGTAATGTCATCTCCTCTTCCCCTCCATCTATGACAAGGGAAGCCTTCAGGCCACTGTGGTCCTACATCTGCATGCATATGATAGGATGTCACTATATGTTGTCACGCAAAAACATGTCTTTTTGATTACATATATCAAAAAACAAAAAAAATTAAATAACTCAAAAATATTAAAAAGAGGGTTGGTATTCATTACCAATGTCACCATATGCCGATCCTGGTGGTAATGGCATGTCGTGGTCTCCCCGAAAATCTATCCCTGCATAGGGGTAGTCATCAATGGAAACTATCTGTCGTCGCCACCGTGGAAAGAAATCAGCTGGATAGGGGTTGGACACCCTACCTCCACCCAGTCTACGCATCTCATCTGCGCATCGTCGTTGGGCCAGATCTCAAACCCTATGAAGAGGAACGTCAACTCTAGGGTTCAATCCCGGAACATGATAAAAAAAAGCGTGCTCAATATGCTACTGGAACTAAAGTTTCGTACTCTGCCCATATTGCACTCACTAAGTTGGTGTTTCATGTTTCCCAATAGTGCAGTGCTCCAATCGTACACTATGGGCCTCATGCACTCCACTGCATAGAACATTAGAGGTCGCGAGGCCTGGTGGAGTGAAGCTAGCCCTACTATCCTGCCCAGTGTCAGTAGTATGGCCTTTAGGTCTAGCACCTGTATGGATTTAGTTGGGATCTAACTTCTGGCCTTCTCCATGTCTGGATAACAATACATGGCTATATACTCATCTATGGTGAGGCCACCTCTGGGCCTACGAGATCGTAGGTTCACCACTTCCCCCTGTTGGGAAAGTCCAGTAATAAAGTATATGTCCTCCACTACTATGGTGAGGGACATCCCATCAATCTGGAAAGACTCTGAGTCAGGATCCCAGTAGTATACTAGCATCTGTAGTAGTCTTGGTTTGGCTCTTAAGCCACCAAGACACCAAAACTTGTAGAGCCCGCATGCACAAAGAGCCTGTTGTGCCATTAGATTACCATGTAATGCTTCTTCTACATCCCCGTGCTCACATTCTCTCCATTCTAGAACCATCCTGCACATTGAATTCAAGTTTGAGTCATTAGAACACTTAAAAAACCTTGAACGTGGCCTCATACATGACTGTTTGCTAAACAACCACATATGTACACGACTTTGAGGGATTTTTCCGCGTATATCCAGCCCTATACACGGAAAAATTCTCAATTTCCATGGGGGTTGTGGCACGTACTTTAGAATGGCCTAGAATCCTGATTTGACCATGGAAAATTGTAAAATTTGCATGAAAATGAAAGAGCAGGGCATGGGTAATTACCTAGAAAAAACGGTAGCGGACTTCGCTGGCTGGATCGCCTAGCATTTGTTGTTGAAGTTCTGAGCTCAATTGGGTAAAAATTTCAAATGTTATATAATTTTTTGAATTTTTTACTATTTATAGAATTTTTGAAAATTTTTGAAAATTTTTACCCCCTTTTCTATAGTTTGGACCGTTTCTAATCCTTTTGAACCATTTTTGACTAATATATGATGTAGGAGACTGTTTTGAGCACCGTTTCGACCGTTGTTTTAACCCGTTTGCGGCTATTTTAGATATCATGTCTAAACTAGCATATAGGTTAGGTTTGACCACCATTTGCATTTTGCATGACCTTATGACCATTTCATTATAACCGTAGGTACGAACCCATTCTATCTTGTCATGGAACCGTCTTGCTGTTTTAGAAGTGGCATGATTAGAATGGTAGAGCATGACCTTACATGGGTACCCTAGTTAGCTCCTTAATTGCATTTGGTGGCCATGCCAATAGTTTTGTCCTTTAGGGTGTGGGAATCCGTTGTATAGTATTGCCATGACATTTGGCAAGAGCCTCATACTCCTCTTGATCTTTTGCTAGCCTATTTCCCCCAGACTCCCTTATGTCAAGTTGTAATTGCTTTATCATGAGATTTTCCTACCTTATTGAGATTTATGCCGGCTTCTATGACTTTGAGTATTAGCCATATAGCCTGAGCTTGTCTCATGTCTAGCCACACAGAGCCATTTTATATATCCTTTGCATCTTGGTTCCCCATTTTACCAGGAGGGGACTTTCCCCCGAGTGTCGCTATCCTACACATGTGTCCTTGCATTGAGCATAGGTATGTTCCACTGCTTGGAACTAGTTTGTTTTCCCATTTGACACTCGTCTCCTCCTAGTCTGTAACTTTAAAGCAATTTTATTCTTTTTCAATCTTTTCAAATATTTGAAAAAGTCCAAACAAATTGGAAGATCCTTGGATTCTTCCTACACCGAGTCCTTCGAGTGAGGCCATCGAGATGGACGTGCTATTGCCTACAACTACGATAGCTTATCAAGCTAATCTTGGATCTATTGCAAATCCTAGTCCTTCCTCTTCGTGGACGGAGGAGGAGGACCCGTATGTACTGCATACATGGGCGGTTTAGTTCTCTCACACACATGAATTCCTTGATAGGGTTTTTCCTTCTGATGAGGCTATTATTGAGGCTATGTCTGGGGTTGAGACACCTTTGGAAGAGTTGCATCATAGGTCTTATTTTCTTCCTAAGCTTGACCATTTGGAGTGTGAAGACTATAGGGAGATTCTTAGTGAGAGAATTGGTAGTCCCATGGTTCCGTTAAGCTCTCCTAGTCTGATGGCTGATGGAAACATGGGGAATATATCTCCTACCATCCCTATCAATATCTCTCATGATCTTGGCAAGATTAAGAATGTCTATATTGGGGCAGAATGTTCCCATGTTCAGATTCAAGAATACATCAAGCTATTTAAAGAATTTCGTGATATCTTTGCTTGGTCTTATGATGAAATGCCAGGTATCGACCCTCTCATTGTTGAACATGAGATTAAAACTTATCCCAATGCTAAGCCTTTTCGACAATGCTTATGTGTGGTGAATCCTAGGAAAGCACTCGCGATTAAGGCTGAGATAGAAAAATTGTTGAACGTCGGTTTATCTATCCCATTCCCTTGACAGAGTGGGTTTCAAACCCTGTTCTAGTTGATAATAAGCAGGGAACGATCCGGATATGTACTGATTTCTGTGATTTGAATTGTGCCTATCCTAAGTAAAATTTCCCTACATCGTTTGTTGATCAAATTTTTGATGAGTGTGCGGGAAGCGAGGTATTTTCCTTTATGGACGGATTTTTAGGATACAATTAGATACAAATTAAACCTAAGGACCAACATAAGACTACCTTTATTTTCCTTGGGGAACCTTTGCATATAGGAAGATGCCTTTTGGCCTTAAAAACACCCGAGCCACTTTTCAGCGGGTTATGACCTTGATCTTCCATGATCTCAAATCGATTATTGAAGTCTTTTTGGATGACCTTGCTGCTCATTCTCGTATGGGAATGCGTCATTCCTACCATTTGAGATTAGTGTTTGAAAGGTGCCGCCATTATTTGTTTAGGTTAAATCCTCAAAAGTGCATCTTTTGCATGAAGTCTGGTCACTTATGAGGATTCATTGTCTCCAAAGAGGGTATAAGAGTCAACCATTTAAAGGTTGAGGCAATAATTCAATTGTCTCTCCTAAAAAACATTAGACATCTTCAATGTTTGCAAGGCATGGAAAACTTCTTACGGAGATTCGTCATGAATTTTTCCAATTTTACTAGAGGCTTTATGCATATTTTGAAGAAGGACACTACCTTTTGCTGGGATGAGCAAGTCCAGGAGTCCTTTGATGCACTTAAACGAGCCTTAGCATTGGCCTTGACATAAGTCTTCTTCTCTGTATCGTCTGGATCATCCTCAAGTCCTTATCATTTTCAAGTCATCTTCATCTTCAAGTAATATTCATCTTCGGATCTAGATCATCACTTGATATAAATCATCATCATTGGATCTGGATCATCATTGGATCTGGATTATCATCACTGGATCTGGATCATCACTCAATCTGGATCATCACTCGATCTGGATCATCATCATAGGTGCTATCTCATGATTCTTCTCATCACAAGAAGTTCTACAGATCCAACCCTTTTTCATGCTAGTTACAGGCCTAGCCTCCATGTAGGTCTTCTTCAATGCTTATATCTGACACCAAGTCAGAATGGCCAGCCCAGCACTTATATCTGACCATGAGAGGAACACATCCAACACCATGTCAGAAAGGCATTCCCAACACTCACATCTGATCATGTAGGAACAAATCCTATAATCACATCAGAAAGGATCTGCACTTACATCTGACCATGCAGGGAACACATTCCGCAACCATGTTAGAAGTGCTCTACACTTACATCTGACCATGTGGGGAACACATCCCACAACCATGTTAGAAGGGCTCTGTAATTACATCTAATCATGGGGGGAACACATCCCGCAACCATGTCAGAAGGGATCTGCACTTACATCTGACCATGGGGGGAACACATCCCACAACCATGTCAGAAGGGCTCTTCACTTACATCTGACCATGGGGGGGACACATCCCACAACCATGTCAGAAGGGATCTATAGTTACATCTCACCATGGGGGGAACACATCCCACAACCATGTCAGAAGGGCTCTGCACTTACATATTACCATGGGGGGAACACATCCCGCAACCATGTCAGAAGGGCTCTACCCTTACATTTGACCATGGGGGGATCACATCCCGCAACCATCTCAGAATGGATCTACACTTACATATGACCATGGGGGTAACACACCACGCAACCATGCCAGAAGGAATCTCAACACCAGGTTGAGGGTTCCTGGTAACTGACCAGGTGCCTCCATTCTCCTAGAGAATGGCATCAGCCCTTATATCTGATCAAGTGGGAACACATCCCTCAATCACATCAGAATGGCCATGCACTCATATTTGATCATGTGGGAACACATCCTTCAGTCATATCAGAATGGCCCTCAGTCTAAGACTGAGTATTCATGGTAACTGACAAGGCACCTCCATTCCAAGAATGGAAATAGCCCTTATATTTGATCATGTAGGAACCAATCCTATGGTCATATTAGAATGGCTTAGCACTTACATCTGACATGGAAGGAACCAATCTTCTCACCATGACAGAATGGCTCAACCCTTACATCTGACCATGGAAGGAACTAATCCTCTCACCATGTCAAAATGGCTCACGGACTCATCACTTCCCCTTGGAAAGAACCTTGATTTGGAGAACACCAAGCATCTCTCTGAAGTACTCAAAATTCACTCTGGTTAATGGTTTCATCAACACATCAGCTATCTGTTTGTCCGTCACAACATACTGCAGCTTCACTGCTCCCCTCTGCACCATATCCCTGATATACTGATACTTGATCTCGATATGCTTCGACTTGTCATGGAACACCGGGCTCTCCGACAACTTCACACAACTCTGGTTGTTGCAATATATACAAGTAGCATCCAACTAGAGATCAAATAAATTAGACACTAGATTCCTTAGCCATACTACCTCACAACTAGTTGAACAAGCTGTGACATACTCTGCTTCAGTTGTACTCAGTGCCACACAGGATTGCTTCCTGCTAAACTAAGAGATCACACTTGATCCCATACTGAAGCAACACCTTGAAGTGCTATTCCTATCGATGGAACTTCCTTCCCAATATGAATCAACATAACCCTCCAGGTTAATCTTCTAACACACCTCATACTTGATCCCATAATCAACTGTAACATCCAGGTACCTTAGAATATGCTTTGCAGCAATCAAGTGAACATGTCTTAGATCTGTCAGGAACTGGCTCAAGGTGTTCACAGCAAAGAAAATATTTGGTCTCATGTTTGTTAGGTACATCAAGGACCCAATCATTTGATGATACATCGTAGCATCAACCGCTTCTGATGAAGCATCACTCAATAGCTTCAGGTTCGATGCCATAGGTGTGGTCATGGCCTTGCAGTCCATCATCCCGAACCTCTTCAGGATCTCTACTGTATATTTCCCTTGTCCCATGGAAATTCCATCTGCATTCTGCCACACCTCCATGTCTACAAAATAATGCATCATACCCAAGTCCTTCATTTCAAAATCGGCAGCAAGCTTCCTCTTCATATCAACAATCAACCCATCCATACCTGTTACAAACAGATCATCTACATATAGTAGGAGCATCACTAGGTTTCCATTTTCAACCTTGTAGTAAAGGTTGGAATCTGATTTACTCTTGGTAAATCCTAAACTAGATAGAAAGCTATCAATTCTGTCATACCATGTCCTGGGTGCCCGTTTCAAACCGTATAGGGCTTTCTTCAATCTACACACATGAGACTCCCTGTCATGTGTCTCAAAACTGAGTGGCTGCTCCACATACACTTTTTCTAATACACCATTCAAGAAAGCAATATTGACGTCCATTTGGTGTATCTTCCATTTCATCACTGCAACCAGAGCAAGTACTGATCTGATGGAAGTGTATCTAGTTACAGGTGCAAAAGTTTCTTCATAATCTATTCCTTCTTTCTGGGAGAAACCACGAGCAACAAATCTTTTATATTTTTCTATGCCATCATTTGGAGCATGCTTGATCTTGTAGATCCATTTGGAAGTTACAATTGAATTCCCTTCTGGTCTTGGGACAACATCCCAAACATCATTCCTCATGATTGATTGATACTCTTTGATCATATCATCCTTCCAATCTTTCCGTTTTGCTGCTTCTTCATAATTGGAAGGTTCTTTATCGATGAAATCACATAATAATGCTACATACCCAGAGCAGGATCTGGTCCTCTTTCTTTCTCCGTGATTCTCTTCTAGAGGCCCATATCTTATTACACCTTGGATAGTTTCTCATACCCAAGTAGGTTTCCTCTTATGAGGATTCTTCTCGTGAGGTGGATCTATAGGTTCTTGTGGTTCTTCAAATTATCAATCTTCTTCTTGACTTTCTTCGTTCATGGTTGTGTCATGAATTCTAGGTGCTTTCGATTCTTCAGGAACTTCAGCAGGTTTCTTTCTGGATTTGTTGTAAGCTGTGTCTTCATCAAATGTCACATCCCTACTAATGTCTATCTTCTTGAATCCTAGGAAGTATATTTATGTAATCCTTCATGAGCTTTCAAAGTATCCCACAAATATACCCTTATTTCTTGAAGGATCTAATTTTGTCCTCTTCTCTTTTGGAATGTGTATGTACACTGGATAGCTAAATATTCTGAGAAGGCTGACTTCTGGTTTCTTGCTGGAAAAGACTTCTTCAGGTGTCTCATTCTCGAGTAATTTGTGTGGAGTATGGTTCTATACATACACTGTTGTTCTGGCAGCTTCTGCCATAGATGCATAGGAAGATCTTGATCATGAAGCATTTCTCATGTAGCTTCCATGATAGTTCTATTCTTCCTTTCTGCAATCCCATTCTGTTGTGGATTATATGGAGTGGACAACTCCCTCTTAATCCCTGAGTCTTTGCATAACTCTTTGAATTCATTTGATGTGAACTCTCTACCATTATCTGATTGAAAGGTCTTGATCTTCTTTTCAGTGTGGTTCTCGATCAAGGCTTTGAATTCCTTGAACTTGCTGAAAACTTCATCTTTTTTCTTCATGAAGTAAATCCATGTCTTCCTAGAAAATTCATCAATGAAAGAAACATAGTATACATACCTGCTTAGTGAACTTGATGACATTTGACCACATACATTGGAGTGGATGATTTCCAATATTCCTTTTGCTTTGCTCTCGCTACTTGGAAATTTCTTCTTTTTGTTCTTTCCTTTTGCACATCCTTTGTAGACTCCATCATGCTTTGTTTGAATTTCTGGAAGACCTTAAACAGCTTTTCTTGCAAGTGGTAGTGCTCTGTAATTCACATGTGCAAGCCTTCTATGCCAAAGTTCATTTGGCTCTACTGTGTCATGGACCAAGGCTTGTTCTGGATGGCCCTTCAATTTGTATAAACCTTCTTCTTGTTCCCCAATAACAACTGCATCATCAATAGTCTTTCCTTTTGGCCACATGATGACTTGACCATCTATAAATGCAACCCTCATTCCTTTTGCATCTAATGCAAATATGGAGAGGATATTCTTCTTTAGTCCTAGTACAAACAATACTTCTTTCATTATCATCGACTTTCCAGAGTCTATCTTATAGGAGGATTCCCCACTACCTTTTATGGGATATTGGTAGTAATCTCCGAGCTTCACCTTGTGAGGTGATTCATGTTCTAATAGATTCACAAAGGATTCCTTGAATCCTATCATATGCTTGGAAGCCCCATTGTCTATAAGCCAATCAATGCTTCCGTGAGTAATGTTTCCTATGAGAGTGAAAATCAAAACATATTCTTCATCACTTGAAGAATCTTCACTTTCATATCTAGTTCTCTCTATAGAAGGTTCATCATCCTCTGCAGCATGAGCATGATGTCTTCTCTTGTTTCCTTTCTTCTTATGGGAGTTAATCTTGTTTCTAGGATAGTCTTTGGCAAAGTGTCCTCCTTCATCACATGTATAGCTTCTTAATTTGGATAAGTCTTTTCTAGTGATATCTCTTTGATGAGAATGATTACCTCTGGGGTGATGAGAACTTCTTTTGGTTTTCTTGGAGTGTACTGTGAGAGTTTTATCTTCACTTCCCATCTTCTCTTATTGAGATTCTATCTAAGCTTCTTCTTGAGAGAATTCTTCCCATAGTCTGCTGAACTTAACTAACTTCTTTCTGGCACAGATTCCTTGAATAAAGGAGTCCCATAATCTAGGGAGACCATTCAAGGTGGTCATTACAATATCTGCATTTTCCACTTCTTCATCTACTGCTTCTAGCTATTCCTTGATCCGAGAGACCCTTGTAAAGTAAGATTGGATGGTCTTTTCATTCTGTATCTTTACATTCTTCTGTTGTTTTCTTAGTCATTCCCTCTGGAACTGGAACCTCCTCACTGATATAGGAGTCCAACTCATTTTCTTCTAGGACCAGGGAGATTCTATACTTCCAGGCTCAGAAGTTATCAGCTCCATCAAGCTTTTCATCAAGCTTGGTATGATGAGACATCTTAACTGAGAACCTCAAATGGAAATACAAAATATTTAGATCTTACCAGGTCAAGATGTCGGATCTAGATTTGGAGCTGAAATTCTGCAGTGTTGGTTTAGGAGCAGATTAGGGTTTTGCTTTTTTGGTGTTTTGTCCTACCAAATGCTTTGATCTTGATCTCTAAACTTTGATTTTGAGGAGGAGATCAATCCAAGCCTGGGATCATTGAAAAATTCCACTTTTGTGGAAAGCCCTAATTTCCAGCACAGTGTTGGGTCCAAAACTGAAAAATGTCAGAATTGGATTCTACTTCGATAGAAAGATGCACCCTAGGTAGGAGAGTTATTCCAACCTTATTTTGCTGAAAATATGTGGAGAGAGATCCACAGAGTAGGAATCCCTAGTTCTCGCAGCTGAATAGTGTCTTCTTTTCGGGTTAGCTCAAATACCATGTTATATTTTTAACATTAAGCTAGCATTACATTAGGATCTTTAACTGAGAGAATAACAAGCACAGAAACCAAACACAAGAGACAATGAACACAGTGTTTTTCCTTGGGGAAACCATAAATAGAGAAAATCCCGCAAGTTCCTCAGATATAGAATCGGCAATAAAAGTAAGAACCAAAACAGTAAGATGATCTCCCGATAGCAGTAACCTCTTTCTTCCTAGCCCCAATGTCTTCTTCTTCCTCAGCTATGCGCTACAACTGAGTGTGAGTGAGTGTGTGATAAATAGAGAGGCTAGCTCTCTATTTATACTAATTCTCGACATGACTAAACCCTATTAGGGCCGACTTCTCTAGGAGAGTCTAATAACCCCATTGCACTGAAACTACAGGGACTTTAACCCTTGATCAATAGGAGGGTTACCCATAATGACTTGACATGACTTGTTTACATTATAGAACCTCCCAATAGGAACATCGGGGCATGACATGACTCAAGTACATCCCAGAATAAACATCAGGTTACAATACATAAGAAATACAAGTGAATACATTCTGAAGTTACAATTACATCAACAATAGTTGGGAGGAACGTGGTAGTTCCAAGGTTATCCAGTTATTAGATCTAAGGTCAGAAATATCTAGGGTTTTATTAATATGTGTGTTTAAGTGTGCATGGTTATTAGCTATTAACAAGTTGAATAGTGCAAGTATGAGGTTTCTACATTTTCCAGTTATATTAATTATGCTTACAAGTTATACTTATAGTTATTATGCTCTGGATTAAATATCTGCAATTTTATTTTCCATCTTGAATATATGTTTTAGGATTGTTTCATTTGTTAAATTGAAAATCAACCTTTAAATTCTTGTATAGATTCTAGGGTTAAACTGCTATTAGATTTATATTTAACTAGTTCATAATTTTATGTTAGAGTTTGTAATCTAGATTCAAACCCTAGCTTCTAGATAAACTTAAACTAAATCCTATATTACAGCCGATGTATCAATTAAAATAAATCAGATATTAACAAAATTAACTAAGTAAATCTAATGATGAATAAACTTAGTTTATTATTTAAAACTAAAAATTACTTGAAATCTTCTCAAATATTAAAACAAAACAAACTAAATACATATTCATAAACATTCAAACCAGGGATCGAATCCCTTAAAAACAAAGTCAAAACCATAAGCTAAATGGAGTGCTGGCATATTAAATTTGCCAACAAACGCAAACATAGATTTCATATATCCTATTTATGTAAAAACAATAAACAATTAATTTAACAAACATAGCATTATATTATATTACAACAAAACTAATAAGATAAT
Source organism: Pseudotsuga menziesii (assembly GCA_001517045.1). NCBI lineage: Eukaryota > Viridiplantae > Streptophyta > Pinopsida > Pinales > Pinaceae > Pseudotsuga > Pseudotsuga menziesii. The sequence continues at coordinate 118,655 of LPNX010761201.1, read as the reverse complement.
ATTGAATGTCAAGTTAACCAAACCAAATCTCATACGCTACAGCTAAAAAAGCATTGAAATTTTAACATAAATACCATATATATTCTATTAAAAACTTATACATATCATTAACCAAAGTATAAACAAATAATCACAGTCAATTAACCATCACGACCTAAGATCGAGCCACATAAGCTCCAACTTATCTCTGCTAATACGAATAATAATGTTAAACAATGCCAAATCAATCTCTGCAATTTAATTAAACATTAAAACCTAGCCAACGCTCGACCCAGTATTGAATCGCATAGAGCCCAGTTGGGAGCGATAAACATATTTAAACAAGTAAACAAAACCATATAACAATACAACCTAGTATCGATTCCTTTAAACAAATACCTTAAGCATGTATTCATGAAAGACTAAACTATAAACCCAACACACAGGATGCACTACTTAAACCATTATGGTCACCCGTGAAACAACCAAAGGATCATAATCAACATATAGACAGAGCTAGGATTTCCCTCGACAACCTACATAACTCATTAATTAGAAACGTAGAACAAGAATTCTCCTGCAAAAAACAAATCCCATACGAATCAAGGGATTTGCCTTGTCATCAAGTAAACAAATGTAATTTATCTACATTACAACCAAATAAATCCATTGACAGAGCTTAACACATACAATGAATCCATTAAATAATTCGCAACAAGGGTTAAACACCCACGCTAATTCCAAAGTCAAACAAAAAAGGAGAAATAATGGTATTGTAGTGCCATTTCAAAACAATGGCATTGATAAGATATAAATTTATCCATTAAAATCATAGAGATTTTAGCAAATGAAATAAAACACAGAGCCAAAGCACTTTCATAAAAAATTGTCACCGTTATCCATTACATAGCCATACAATTTTTTACATAGTCGCATCTAAAAACCAAATGCCCAAATGGGAAGAGAATTCAACAAACCCAAAATTACAAGATATTAAAAGCCAAAATGTTACTATCATATTTCCCCCAAAAACACAAGGAAAAAACCAACAGGGTGGCTGGTTAGAGTTCACAACATAGAAACCCTACAACACTGAAAATTACTAAACATTGGGTAAAGGCCCTTTTCCTAGGTGGGCTTACCTTGATGGTTGCGGAGTCGACCAAGTATCTGATCTTTAAACAGAGCACTCACTCTACCCCCAAACCTGCAACATGAAACAAAAAAACCATGAGAAGTATGCATTGAACCATTAATACCAAACAAAAATGAAAGAGTTGAATCATACAGGAACGATGTAATACCTGTAAGAGTTTCGTGACCAGCACTGTAAGCCCAACCAGGGTATGCGCAACTCCAATGCTGGAGCATGAACCTCCCTCAAGATCAATGAATGAACAAACAAATGACATGCGGAAAACCCTAATGTTGGGGTTAAGGCCTGAGCTTTCCCATCACATGGAACATTGAATGTGCCATCCTAGCCTCCATCATTTCTCAAATCAAAACCACCTTGCATATAGTTTGTCTCCATACATTTCTCCATCAAAATATTAATCCATTCCATAGTCTCGATTTCCACATGCATAATATAGTATAAACCCTCCATGTTATATAGTTTAAAATAATACAAACAACATTCAAACTTAAACCCTCAATACCATAGGGTAAAAACATACATATTACATTTAGGCTTAAACCTTTTTTCTTCCTATAGTGGTGAGATGAATGTTGTTAGTGTAGGGTTTATTATTTTCTTTGACAAAACCTTTAGCGCTTAGGAAAAACTAGTTGTAGATGCTAGGACTCTTTTTCATCACGTTCATGAGCCTAGGTTTATAGGCGAAGTCACCTGCAGTAAAATAGGTAGACATGCGTTAGTTTGTAATGAACTAAGTAATCCCAATATCATAGGATCCCTTACCTATCGTAGTGAGTCGTTAGGGGAAAATATTGCCCTTCCACCCCTTTACATACAAAGGCAAGTCAACCTCTTCATCATAAATAAATAATAAATAGGTAATGTAACATGAAAATAAAACATGACAGCATAACATCAATAACATGAGTAAACTAGATAAACATGTACATAAACTATACGAGCATCGAAATATAGAGTAGGGACATGTAAGCATTGTCATCATATAGGGAACACCCAAAAAGGAAAACAACAATAGAACTTAGGCTTAGTTATTTATCCAAGTTTTTATTCTGCAGTAAAAATATGTCATTAAGATCTTAGAAGTTTTATTAGTCTACAAATTTTTTTATTTTTATTTTTGGATTTTAGGGACATTACAAGTGGTATCAGATCCTATATTGAAACAATAAGAGAACTAATGGGCGCTACTGAAAATCCATTGCAGAAATAAACATTTCAAAACTGTATATGAAATTTTGTGAACTAACATAAAATTATTTGTTACTAAATGTTTTAAATTGTATGATTAAGGAACAACCCAGATCATGAATACAAAAGAGGATAATAGCCAGCAAGGAAATTTGAATTCCCCAACATAGGAAGAAGAACTGGTAGTGGAATTAAATTCCAATCTAATGAAAACCATACAGAGTCTGCAAGCAGACTTACAAAGCTTCAAATACGATAACATGAATGAGATAAAAGAGCAGAAAGAAATCAATCAAGCTTTACTTCAGAACATGAGGGGAGTAAACCCTCATGGACAAAATACCCATTCAACCAATAAATCTATGGAAGCTTATCATCAAAAAAGGACGAGAAGTCTAAAGGAAGAGGGAAGCAAAGAGCACACACTTGAGCTTCCATAAAGAGATTGTCACAGTATTTCTAGTGATAATTCACTTTCTCCTTACAGAAAGAGGCAAAAAACTGATGACAACCTCCAAGGAGAATTTTGAAAGATAAAAGCCCCAACCTATGATAGAGAGATGAATACCAAGGCGAAGGATGAAGAATGGCTCCTAGTTATGAACAAATACATTCGAATACAAAACTAATCTAGTGAGATGAAATCCCATATGGCCATTTATAATTTAAATGGAAAAGCAACTAGATGGTGGAGAGACCTAAAGCATACCAAAAAGGATGAAGTAAAAGAAATCAGATGGAGTAATTTTCATAGAATATTTGAGGAGAAATACATGTCTGATAGATTCTTCGACAAGAAGGTGAAAGAATTTCATGAGTTAAGGATGGGATCCATGACCATGGAGTCAATTTCAACATATTCTTGGATATGTTACATTACGTGCCTTACATAAAGGATGAAAAGGTGAAGATACAACAATTTTTGGGTTGTCCTCCTCCCAATTTTAGAGATAGAATTGAGTTTGACATGCCCAAAACTTTGGACACTACCTTACACAAAGCTATTATTTTCTATGAACATGGACAACTAAAGCAGGGAAACATAAACAAAAGTAGAGACAGGTCTAGGACCTTGTTAGACAACCAAAAACATGGTCTTAAACCATCGCCTTATAGAAATCATAACAACATTTTTCCATCTAACAAAAACTTCAACAAGACAGGTGCAAATCCAAAGGTTCCTGCACCAAATACAAATATACATGCAACAAACGGAGGAGCCAAGGCTACCTCGCTGCAAGTTAACTGTTGGAAATGCCAAGGACCCCACTATGCTAGAGATTGTCCAAACAAGATTAATGGAGTCTTACACAATCTACAGGAAGACCCAATCGTAGAGGACATGGATAGCACATTGAGGATCTCTGTAGCAATCGATGGTCGATAAAAATACCATCAAGCCACTATGGTCAAAATAGAAGGTAACGTTTCAAACACTTCTATTTTGAATTTGATTGACCCCGATGCTTTCCAAAGTTATGTATCACCCAAGATAGTTGAAACATGTAAAATAAACAAAGTAAAACATTAGAAACCATGGATGGTACAATTAGCCACTGGTACAAAAAGAAAGGTTTCAGAACTAGTGAGAGACTATGAGGTAAACTTGAACGTGTTTCCAAATAAGATAGATCTAAATATATTACCCTTAGGATCGTACGACATACTTATCAGCATGGACTAGCTGGAACAACACCATGCCATGCTCAATTGTCTAAACAAGTCAATATTATGCATGGATATCCAAGGGAAGCAAACAGAGACTCAAGGCACACCCAAGAAGGTTTCTGTTTGACAGATATCTGCCTTACAAGTGAAGAAGTGTATTATGAAAGGCTGCAAACTTTTTGCAGTAAACATCCAGGATGTAGAAGATGAGAGAGAACAACAAATTGAGGACTTTCCAGTTCTCACGGAATTTAAGGATGTATTTCTCAAGGAAATACTAGGATCACCACCAAAAAAAGACTGAGAATTTTCCATAGAACTGACCCCAGGATTAGTACCGGCTTCAAAATCCCCATACCGTATGAGCGAACCTGAACTGGTGGAGCTCAAGTTATAGTTATAGGAGTTGATTGAGAAGGGTTATATATGAACTAGTGTGTCCCCTTGGGGAGAACCTATACTTTTTGTGAATAAGAAGGAAGGTACAATGCGAATGTGCATCGATTACTGTGAAATTAACAAGATGAGCCATTAAGAACCGTTACCCACTCTTTAGGATTTATTACTTGTTCGATCAAGTTGAAGGAGAAAATATATTTTCAAAGATCATCGTACGATCTAGATACCATTAGGTATGGATCCATGATAAAGATACACATAAAATGGTCTCTTGGACTCGATACAACCATTACGAGTTTGTAGTAATGCATTTTGGGCTAAGCAATGCACCAGAAAATTTTATGTGCATGATGAACAACATCTTTAGTAAATACCTAGATAAGTTTGTATTGGTCTTTATTGAATACATACTAGCTTACTCGAAGAGTAAAGAAGAACATGAGGAGAATATCTGTATAGTACTACGGGTGTTACGGGAACACCATCTTTATGCTAAGTTTAGCAAATGTGATTTTTACAAACCACAGATATAGTACCTAGGTCACATCATTTACGAGAAGGGTATATCCTTGAAAAAAGATTAAAGCCATAGAATATTGGATTACCCCTACCTGTGTCATAGACATTAGGTCATTTTTGGGATTAGCATGTTAGTATCGAAAGTTCATTGAGTACTTTTCAAGGATTTCCTGTCCCATGAATGCCTTAGGAAAAAAGGAAAAGAATTTTTTTGGACAACCAAGTGCGAGGAAAGTTTTCAAAAGGTTAAGTAACTTTTGATTACTGCACTGATACTATGAATTGCGGATCCATATGGGGATTTCATAGTTTGCAAAGATGTGATCAAGGAAGGAATTAGAGGAGTCCTCATGCAGAATTATTGCACTATCTGTTGCGAGTCACATAAATTAAAGGAACATGAAAAATTTATCCCACCCATGATCTTGAGCTAGAATCCATTATATACGCCTTGAATATGTTGCTGGAAATTATCTCTTCCCGTGGACAGGAGTTGTTTCCCTAGATCTGAATGATATAGGTCTAGAACAAATGAGTGATAACAAGCATATTCATTTCCCTAGAATTGATAAATATTTGGAAAGAGTCTTTTATCTATCTTGCAATATGATGCTTCCAATTTCTATAGTGCTAGATATCGACATATATACCTGCAATAAACACATCAAACAACAAACAAGATCAAAAGTACCATAAAATGATCTACAAATCCATATCAGTGACTAAGGAGTCTGATAACAAAATGAGTGATCATAACACAATGCATTTTATGGGAAATAAACCATCATTGCATTAAGATGAAAGAAGATATATTAAAACCATAATGCCTTAGTGTTGTGATGCCTCTTCACAAACCAAGTCTTGTCCTCAAAGCTCCAACTTGCCTTCTCTATTCTCACCCTAGATTTGGCCAAAACTTTAGTGTAACAACAGAAATTTCCTCCTCCAACGCATGTGGGGTGATCTAGCATTTATATCCCTTGGGAGGATAGCGATGGTTGAGAAAATGATGGATGAGGTGGAAGGTAGATCCTAATAGGGGGTATCTCAAGTCTAGATGGTCCAAAAGAGTAGGGATGAGGGTGCCACGAATCATTCCTTCGAGAAGCTTCGTGAAACTTCTGTTTTTCCTTTTGAAACTCGAGCACTGCTCTTTCACTATGGAGATAGAGATTTACTAGGGTGGAAGCACTTATTGATCAAAGGGTAAAGGCGGTGGAACCACTCATTGTCAAGAGACAAGAGGCATTACTGAAGAGGGTAATGTTTATTGCATAAAGGGAAAAATCGGTGGTGGACATAGATATGAAAATAAGAATCCTAACCAAGGTCCAACTTCACATTTTGGGGATTGAAGGAAATTTCTGATGTTTTGGTTCTCAGTACATGATGGTGACGAGAGTTGTGTGTAACAGAAATCCCCCCAAAGCATGAGGCTAGAGGGATACGATAGGTGAGATATTTGTAATAGAAAGTTATCACTTTGAGGCAAGAAATTGGTTGATCGAAGGTCATCATCAACCCAAATTTTTTGTAATACACAAGTGAATTTGACCACAAATTTTGATGACCTAAATGTCTGTTTTTTGACATATTGATGTCGGTAATTGGACAAATTGCTTTAGTTTAAAAGGTTGGTGTAATTTCACGTCAAATCTGATAAAGAAATTCACTCATAGGATTTCTGACCCCCTTGTCAAAAAATCTGACGTCTAATGGCTCTCCCTACCCCTCGTCCTATCGACGACCACTCCTTCATAGGTGTCGAATATGAAACGCCCCACTCCACAATGAAATCCAATGAACCCCTTAATATGTGTCGGATCACTGACGACATTGAATCATCATACTTTAGCAGGTTCATTGGATTTGATGGATATCCGATGAACTCCCTCACCAAAGAGGTATCGTAAATCCAACGATGCTTCATTCTTTCCAGTTGGATAATTGATGATGAATGGGTTGGTACTTTGGCATAGTAATCGGTACTGTATCATCGCACGTCGAATAACCGATGAGCCCGTTGAAATTATTAAAAAAAATGGAAAGCTTTTCAAATCTAAAATAAAAAGGATTTGAATGTAATTCACATGCCTCTAAATTCAAATTATCATACGTTTGGGATTTCAATTGGTTAAATCTAGAAACAATTAAAATTATTACAGGCTAATGAAAATAGGATCTAGTGTAATGCAATAAAAAATATTATAGGCTAATGAAAATAGATAAAATAAATGTGTTTATATAAATTATTAAAAATATACTTGCAACAGATTAAGGTAACCCTACACCAATAATTAACAAAGTAAAAAAAGCATACAAGGATTCATTTACATGTCCACAAGCATAAAGTTACCATCAAAATCAAAATAAATGTGAAGGTTGCAAAAGACATGCATGTGGAGAAATGGTTTTAAGTAGCATAAGTGGGCCAACATTAAGAAAAAAAAATATCTTGTCAAAGCAGAGGATCCTTCTTCTTGCACGATATTATGAACACAATCAAATACACCCTTGTATTGATTTGATGTTCCCTATGCCAAAATTAAAAGTTAGATTACCATTTTCATCATGCTTCTCCTATCTTACTGTTTATAAAAGGTATTTCCTATTATCTATGAATTGAATATAGCTTAAACTACTTCTTAATTAGATACATGAACCATCAATATGGTATTGATTACATCAAGAGGAGTATTTATTGCACCAGTAAAAACACCTACATGAAAAGCATGATAGAGTATTTGATGATATGCAAAACATCATGTCTCATTAAGGAGATGACTATTCTCAAGTTGTGAAAAGACAGGTCTATCTATTGCTATGTTGAAATTTCATATTAATAAAAGAATACAGTTACAACCAAAGTTCAGAGTTAAAATAAAAAGTCACAAGAACCCTTGTTCGGATGACTTTGGCTTGCTTTCCTGTATTGAAAATGAATTTGTTCTAAATATTTGTAGGGAATATATTGAAAGAAAAAGGACTCTGAAGGAATTTAAACACCTTGAAAATCTATATCCAGATATTGAAACCATTCAATACCAGTCAAGCAATCAACTATAAGATTGCTTACACCCTCTATGGCAATCAATGTTTTCCCCTATGCTTCTCGGAGTTTGATGCATTATTAAAGATGTCAGTCTGACTATAGATAGAACCTTAATTATTATAAAGAAAATGTCATTAAAACCAAGAGTTAAAAGTTATGCAAGAAGAAAAATCTATTTTATTTTGATTTAGCTTTTTTAAAATCCAATAAAACCTTCAAAAGACAATATCTTGCTCTATCATGTTCTTGACAAACTATTACTTTCCCTAATAGGAATTTTCATTGTAATACATCTCAATGAAGAACCAATTAATCATTCAAATAGGCTGGGTGCCTAATCAACAATTAGTATCTACAATCTTACATACTTGACACTAACTATGTTGACAAAGAATGCACTGGAGAGATTTTCATATTGTTCTAATACCACTTCCATAGATCTTCCTTGGGGCAGTATGCCTATTAGACTGCAACTTTAGCATATTTTTGAGTAGTATCTGCCCTTGTTAGATTTTTTATCATTCAAGCTAGCATTATGATCTTATGATCTTTAACCGAGAGAATAACATGCACAACAATAAAACACAAGATACAAGAGACACAAAGAATATTTCTTAGGGAAACCATAAAGGAGAAAACCCCGCAACTTCCTCAGAGATAGAATCAGCACCAAAAGTAAAACCCAAAAACATAAAGATGATCTCCCCACAACAGTAGTCTCTTTCTTGTCCCAGTAACTTCTCCTCTCACTCATGTGCCCCAATGAGTGAGTGTGTGTTTGATAAATAGAGAGGCTCACTCTCTATTTATATTCTTTCATTCACTTGAAAGCCACTCCAACATGTCGGCCTCACTTAACAATTACTTACTAGAGCTGACATCTCTAGGAGTGTCTAATAACCCTTGTTCCCCACAACTTGTGGGGAATTTTCATCCTCCGACCAACAAGGAGGGTTATCCTTAACACAATGGTGGGGACTATTGTCCCAACTTACAAATACTCACCTAGGGTCGAATTCTCTAAGATAGTCTAATAACCCTAGGGACCCACAACAATGGGGACTATTGTCCCAACTTACAATGACTCACCTAGGGTCGAATTCTCTAAGATAGTCTAATAACCCTAGGGACCCACAACAATGGGGAATTTAACCCTTGACCAATAGGAGGGTTATGAACAATAACTTGACATGACTTGTTTACATTATAGAACCTCTCGATAGGAACATCAGGGCATGACATGACTCAAATACATTATAGACACATCCCAGAATAAACATCGGGGTACAATACATAAGATATACTGATGAATACATTTCGAATTTATAAATACATCAACACTCCCTCTTAACTAGGAAGGTATTCTCTTGACATAATTTATCAACACAAGTATTCTTCTCTGTATCATTTGGATCATATTTGAGTTCTAATCATCTTCATCTTCAAGTCATCTTCATCTAGATCTAAATCATCACTTGATCTGGATCATCATCACTGGACCTAGATCATCACTAGATCTGGATCATCATCACTAGATCTGGATCATCACTCAATCTAGATCATCATCACTGGATCTAGATCCTCACTCGATTTGGATCATCATCACTGGATTTGGATCATCACTCGATTTGGATCATCATCACTAGATCTAGATCATCACTCGATCTAGATCATCATCAATAGTGCTATCTCATGATTCTTCTCGTCATAGGAAGTTCTACAGAGCCAGCCCTTTTTCAATCTGGGTGTAGGCCTAGCCTCCATGCAGGTCTTCTTCAGCACTTATATCTGACCCTAAGTTAGAATGGCCCATCCAGCACTTACATCTGACCTTGACTCATTAGAAAGGCATGCCCAACACTCACATCTAACCATGAAAGGAACTTAATCCCCTCACCATGTCAGAATGGCCCAACCCTTACATCTGACCATGGAAGGAACCTCATCCTCTCCCATGTCTGAATGGCCCAGTCCTTACATCTGACCTACTCGTTAGAATGGCCCAGCCCTTACATCTGAACTACTTGTCAGAATGGCCCAGCCATTACATCTGACCTACTCATCAGAATGGCCTAGCCCTTACATCTGAACTACTCGTTAGAATGGCCCAGCCCTTACATCTGACCTACTCACCAAAATGGCCCAGCCCTTACATCTGACCTACTCACCAAAATGGCCCAGCCCTTACATTTGACCTACTCATCAGAATGGCCTAGCCCTTACATCTGAACTACTCGTTAGAATGGCCCAGCCCTTACATCTGACCTACTCACCAAAATGGCCTAGCCCTTACATCTGAACTACTCGTTAGAATGGCCCAGCCCTTACATCTGACCTACTCACCAAAATGGCCTAGCCCTTACATCTGACCTACTCGTCAAAATGGCCTAGCCCTTACAACTAACCTAGTCATTAGAATGGCCCTGCACTCACATCTGATCATGTGAGAACACATCCCATAGTCATATCTGAATGGTTCCTAGTCCCAGACTGAGATTTCCTTGTAACTAACCAGGTGCCTCCATTCTTCCAGAGAATGGCATCAGCCCTAATATCTGATCAAGTGGGAACCAATCCATCAATCACATCAGAATGGCCATGTGCTCACATATGATAATGTAAAACTACATCTTACAGTTGTATCAGAAAGGCCATTAGTCCCAAACTGAGTATTCATGGTAACTGACCAAGTACCTCCATTCCAAGATTGACAACATCCCTTATATCTGATCATGTAGGAACCAATCCTACAGTCATATCAGAATGGCTCAACACTCATATCTAACATGGAAGGAACCAATCCTCTCACCATGACAGAATGGCTCAGCCATTATATCTTACCATGGAAGTAACCATTCCTCTCACCATGTCAGAATGGATCACGGACTCATCACTTCCCCTTGGAAGGAACCTCGATCTGGAGAACACCAAGCTTCTCCCTGAAATACTCAAAACTTCACTCCGGCTAATGGATTTGTCAACACATCAGCTATATGTTCGTCTGTCACAACATACTGGAGCTTCACTGCTCCTCTCTACACCATATCCCTGATATAGTGATATTTGATCTCGATATGCTTCGACTTGTCATGGAACACCGGGTTCTTCAACAACTTCACATAAGTCTGGTTGTCACAATACATACAATTAGCATCCAACTAGAGATCAAATAAATTAGACAGTAACTTCCTCAACCATAATTCCTCACAACTAGCTGAACAAGCCGTGACATACTCTACTTCAGCTGTACTCAGTGCCACACAGGACTACTTCCTGCTAAACCAAGAGATCACACCTGATCCCATATTGAAGCAACACGCTGAAGTGTTCTTCCTATCAATGGCACTGCCTGCCCAACCTGAATCGACATAACCCTCCAAATTGATCATCTAACTCGCCTCATACTTGAGCCCATAATCAAGTGTACCCTTCAGGTACCCCACTGCATGCTTTGCAACAATCAGGTGAACAACAAAGGAAATATCTGGTCTCATATTCATCAGGTACATCAAGGACCCAATCATCTGACGATACATCATAGCATCAATCGTCTCTGATGAAGCATCACTCAATAGCTTCATGTTTGATTTCATAAGTGTGGTCATGGCCTTATAGTCCATCATCCTGAACCTCTTCAGGATCTCTACTTCATACTTCCCTTGTCCCGGGGATATTCTACCACACCTCCATGCCTAGAAAATAGTGCATCGACACATAACAGGAGCATCACTAGTCTTCCACCTTCAACCTTGAAGCAAAGTTTGGAATCCACTTTACTCTTAGTAAATCCTAGAGTCATCAATAATTTGTCCATCCTATCGTACCTTGTTGAACCTCAAGATATTCTGTAGTCACTCCCTCTGAAGAGGAGCATCATACTCCCTTTTTCTTCCATACTCTATGCACTGAAACATTCTGTACTGGAGTGACAAGTAGCTTCCTATGCTACTATTATTCTATGTATCCATCTAGTGTATATACTTTCATCTTCAACCTTGTATAAAAGGTTAAGATCTTCATCAAGCTCATCATGTATGTGTTTCAACTCCCACTGGCTGCAAATGTCTCTTCGTAGTTTATGCCTTCTTTTCATGAGAAGCCTCATGCTACGAATCTTGTCTTGTATCCCATGATGTTTCCATCTACTGCATGATGGAACTATGAACTTCCCTTCACGTATCAATGCTGCATCCTAGACATCATTCTTCTTGAACTGGTCTTCCCTTTCTTCTTGGTTACTTCTTCATGGTTGGAAGGTTCTACATGATGTCATTGTATTCATCATATTATTCTTCATCTTGAATTGTTGTCACTTGTTCTTCGGAACAAGTCTCATCCTTATTTTCTTGTAGGTGATTATGTATGCGATCTTTCCTACAATTCAAATGCATTAGTTGTATCGTTAGAAACATTTCATAAGGTATATTCATAATGAAAACTTCTTATGCATAAATATATGATCATGCAACTATTTTAGCGAATACAACATTCATCCATATCTCACAGAAACTTTTCTAGATGCCTTCCATCTCCACCAGGACAACATTGAGATTGTGCACTAATCCAATATGTCAGCAAAGAGGTTTCATTCTAGATAAGTAGCAATGGAGAGTTGTATAGCACCATGAGCTACTTACCCATCACATGCATATTAGTAGTATACTATCATTAATGCAAACATTCTATCATGCATAATACATCAATTGAGTATAGACAAATGCATAACAAAAAAATATCATGAAATGACAATTGAATACTTATCTTTAATTGTTTCGTGGGTAGACTCCTTCTTGAGCCTTCAGCTTCATCATCTTCTTCATTCATAATAGCATCATTTCTTATCCAAATATTAAGGTGGATAAGAGGTTCTTCAAGAGTTGATTTCTTCATATTCCTCATCACTTGAGGGATCTTCTTTGAATCATGAAATATTTATTTTCAGTTGCTCCCATCTTCTTTTCACTTATTATGAGTTGAGATTCTTCTTCTTCCGAGAGTCTGCTGAAAGTAATCACTTCCTTTTGGCACACATTCCTTGCATGAATGAATCCCATGATCTTGGGAGGCCATTCAAGGTGGCTATCACCACTTCTTCATTCTCCACTTCTTCTTCTACTGCTACAAGTTGTTCTTTGATTTGAGAGACCCTTGTGAAGTAATATTGTATGGTCTCTGCATTCTGGATCTTCACATTCTTCAACTATTTTCTCAAAGTCATATTCTGATTTATGTTCTTCCCTTCAAATAGCTTGGTCAAGGAATAAAAAATATTTGTTGTATTTAGGGAAGACACTTGTGGTATAAGGTGATCTGTGATTGAATCAACAATGATCTTCTTGGCCTTGACCAAGTTCTTCTGGTGTAAGGCTTTTTAGCCTCATCTCCCTCTAGAATTGGAACCTCTCTACTTATGTAGGTTTCCAATTCATTTTCTTCAGAGAGATCATATACTTCCATTCTTGGAAGTTCTCAACTTCACTAAGCTTATCATCAAGATGATGTGATAGATCACTTTGAAATGAGAACCTCAAATTAAAATAGCAAAAGATTAGATCTTACCAATTTGAGGTGTATGTCTTGGTTCCGGAGCTGGATGATCTAAGGTTTGTTAGAGAAACCTTAATTTTCAAAAATTGGAATCTTTCAGATATGATTGGATAGAAAGATAGATATCTTCAAGGCAAGATTCCCAATGTACTCATTTTCTGAAAATAGTGGAGGGAAGCTCTCGGAACAGGAAGCCCTAGTTTTCCAATTTCTTCTGCAGAAATTCCTCTTACTGTTTCTGCAGTATCTCCAAAATTATTACTCCTGTGTGTCTAAATATTCGCACTGAGGTAGCCTCGCATGTCCCTGTTCCAACACCATATGTTTCATTAGAATTGGTTTCACCAATTAGGACATATGATCATTTTCCCAAGGTGCCCTGTTCCAGGACTGTTTAGAATAGTGACATTGTACAGAATTCCACATGTCACCGTTTCATCTTCTGGGTCTGAAACTCAGAAAAAAGAAATTAAAGTTCGTGCCCTTTCTGGAACATCTTCAAGAATTTCATTTGGAAATTTTTATCCCAAGATATAGCAATGCTTCCCAGGTGTCCTCTTTAGGGATGAATCTTGGAAGAGGTTGGAGCCCTAACTTGGAGGTATCATATCACCTAGAATGTAGCGAATTAGAGGCTGAATTTTGGACACAGTGTGCATCAGGATTGTATCTTTTCCCTCTACCATTTTTAGCTCTTGATCCTTTGCCAATCCCAAGATATAGTGAATGTACAAAACGTATCAGTTTTAGTATTTAGGGTTTTTCCAGCTCAGGGTCAAACTAGGCTTTGACTTTCCTGGAGTTTCACCCAACCAAAAATATTGACCTAGGTCTATCAAATTTTATTTTGATGAGGAGAAAAATCTTATGCTGGGCTCACTCAAAAATTCCTCTTCTGCAAGAAGCCCTAATTTCCTGCACTAAACACCGAAAATGCCCGGAATCGAGTTCTGCTTTGACAGAAAGATGCGCCCTTCAATGGAGATTCAACCTAGAATAATTTTGTTGATGGATTGTGGAGAGAGACACAAAAAGAAAGAATCCCTAATTTCCCACACCAAACACTGAAAATTCTTGAAATCGAATTTCGCTTCGACAAAAAGATGCGCCCTTCAATGGAGAGTCAGCCTAGCATACTTTTGCTGATGGATTGTGGAGAGAGACCCAAAAAGTAAGAATCCCTAGCTTCTGTAGCTACACAATGTCTTCTTCTCAGGTTATATCTGATAACATGTTATATTTTTTATCATTCAAGCTAGCAGTATGATCTTAGGATCTTTAACTGAGAGAATAACATGCACAACAATAAAACAAAAGAGACAAGAGACACAAATAATTTTCTTTGGGGAAACCATAAAGGATAAAACCCCGCAACTTACTCAGATATAGAATCAACACCAAAAGTAAAACTTGAAAACATAAAGATGATCTCCTGACAGCAGTAGTCTCTCTCTTGTCCCAACAACTTCTCCTCTCACTCATGCACCCCAATGAGTTAGTGTGTGTTTGATAAATAGAGAGGCTCACTCTATTTATATTATTTAATTCACTTGAAACCCACTCCAACATGTCGGCCTCACTTAACAATTACTTACTAGAGCCGACATCTCTAGGAGTGTCTAATAAACCTAGTTCCCCACAACTTGTGGGGACTTCGCCTCCTTCGACCAACAAGGAGGGTTATCCTTAACATAACGGTGGGGACTATTGCTGTAACTATTTCCCTGACTTACAATGACTCACCTAGGGTCAACTTCTCTAAGATAGTCTAATAACCCCAGGGCCCCACAACTACAGGGACTTTAACCCTTGACCAATTGGAGGGTTACGCACAATGACTTGACATGACTTGTTTACATTATAGAACCTTCCGATAGGAACATCAAGGCATGACATGACTCAAATACATTATAGACACATCCTGGAATAAACATCAGGGTACAATAGATAAGATATATGGATGAATACATTTTGAAGTTACAAATACATCAACAAACCTCACACTGGATAGTTCACTGGCTATGAACTTCTATTAGATCTAATATAAAATCAAATCAAATGACCAAACCTATTTTCTAGTGATTCCTCCAACCATATCTTGAAAGTGCCTTCTTCACCTCTATGAGCAGACCTTTTACCATTTGCATATTTTGAACATTTTCCTACATCTATAAATATAGGATGTTTAGATCTATATAGGATTATATAGAATATTTTTATTTTTTCCATCTCATAGCCACCCTTTAGGATTTCATCGAATGGAATTTTATTCTCTTATTCCCCTTCACCAGAACTTAGAAAATCTTAGTTAAGTACCAAGGTTATTTAATACAATTACAGACATAAGATTACAATTACTCCAGTCATCCCAACAATTCCACAAATTAGTTATAATTGGACAATGGAACTATCCAAACAAATGTGTAAAAAAATAGCAGAAGGAAAATATAATTGCATGCGATGAGAAAATATAATTGCATGCGATGAGAAAAAATGTATTTAGGTGTATGCCAACAATTAATACCAGCAAAAGCGCCAATGAGGGCATTTTTTGCATCAGAAATATCCCTCCTTGCCTACATTCCAAGAGGACTTCATCAGTGATGGTATGAGTCACTACTTAGTTGAGATATTCAATATATCTATGTACATGCAACGAACTGTATTTTGGAAATGGAAAAAAAATACCTTAATTTAGGTAAGCACTAGTAACAAAATACATTTTCTTAATTATAGATCAATAATTGTAACATATACTATACTAAACATGGATCATATTTAGACAAAATAATGGTCAAAAAGTATATTGAAAGAACTTTTGCATGGACCCCAAATTATGGAAAACATATGATGATAGCAACGAGGTG
>LPNX010761201.1:84874-102144 GCA_001517045.1 Pseudotsuga menziesii | reverse complement strand
AAGGGTTAGGCAATTTAATTGGAAGAACTTATTGTGGTAGTGAATCAACTCTTCACCTCCATCCACCAAATCTAGGTCACTACCAACATTGCTAGTGATGATATCTTTAGTAACCTGTCAACTGTCATCCAATTTAATGTGTACAATATATTGGTAATATGTGATTGAACCAATGATGCTTATAGTAGTTTTATGACTATTGATTGTCAAATATTAAAGTGTTGATAAATGATTGGTAGTTAGTAATTCAAGTTTTGATTCTTTCTTCACTCAAGATGTAATTATTTCATTTGGTTTCTTGTTATAGTCACTTCCAAAACCTATTCTCAACCATTTAAATTTAGTGCTTTGGAAACATCCTTGCTCTTTATCTCTTTTAGGACAGTCGAAGATAGAGTTTTGTAATATTGTTGCCACGTGGTTTTGGGATAAGATAGTTGCACAACATCGTGGATGCTGCACAAGGTCAAAAGATACAGTGCAAGAGGAAAAAAACACGCAAGTCAGAGTTATATTATTTTTGGTTATGTTTGTAGTTTTGGACCACATGTTATGGATAGTGGTCACTATTTTGTAGAATATGTTAATAATTAGTTAAGAAGTTGGTTAAGTGGACCATCAATGTAAAGGCGCAAGCTTATAAGTATATGTTGAATTGCAAATGTTAGTGACTTCAGATAGTTTTGAGTTTTTCTTCTAAGAACATTTCTTGAACTTGGTAGCAAAGGGCTGACTCGTTGTTGTTGAGATAGCTCTGAATGATTTTTGTCACTTGTTGATCTATTTTGAGAACTCATGTTTTGCGACATAAGTTAATAGGACATGACGGAGGTTGAGAGGAACTATTGTGTATTTTACTATCTTTTGTTTTACTGTTTTCCGTGATCCAAATGTGATTGTAATGTGTATCTTCGATATGGATCTGCAATCGATGTGATGTATTTTTTATTTAAATAATGATAACGTGCTAGATCTATCTACACATCAATGTTCTATTGAGATTCAGTTATGTTAATTGTGATCTGTTGAATGATGACACAATTTTGTTAATACATGCTATGAATGATTAGACCTATGGAATAATGTTGCACTACGTCATTAAGTGGCCACATGGTCCTCCTCTTTACTGTGGAAACATGGTTTCGTCAGCTCTCCCTCGAACATATCGAGTGAGACTTCATCTTCTCTGCAGGTATTTTTGGGGGAGGAAAAACCTGTCTAGGTCAGTGCTCAGGGAGACTGTGGTGGTTTGGGTTTCAACAAAGAGAAAACCATTGTCGACTAGGTTTTTGTCAACAAATGGTTCCATTGTCAGGACCTCAAGTGTGAAGAGGGGGAAGGACATTTTGTGGCATCCGACGAAACCGAAGATCCAAGATTGGCTTGACCAAAAAATATGAGAGTTTGTTGATAAAGAAAATAAGAATCCTCGACTGACGATAGATCAGTGGATGGAAGAGTAAATGCACTAGAGTCCTCACGAGTGCTTTTTCTCTTATTTTCCAAACATCTTGTACAAGTGGTTGGTGCGCTTGACATATCAGAAGACTAATTTCCAAGGAGGTGAACCAACTTCATGGACCCCATAATTTATCTAGGAGCTGTAGACAATAGATAACAGAGCCTCAAGGGATGTTGAGGTTTGGATCGAAAACATATTGGAAGGCTATATTACTAAGTTCGCGGTCGACACAATTAAATCCCATAGTGAAGCAAAAATGGAGATTTTCAATGGACCAAGAGGTAGGTTCCTGTTGTCTCTATAATTGTCCATTAAGATGCTTATCTACAAAAAGGGCATATTAAAGATGCACCTTGAGTAGAAGAGTTTTGGTGTGCAGAGGCTGCGGGTACTGTAGATACAAGGGTTTGATGGAATGATACAGGGTAGATGGATGGAAGTTATGACAGGACTATGAGGGAAGCCGAGGAAGAAAGTGGTCTTACAAGAGGAGGAGTAAGGTTTCAGTAAGAGAAGAGGTAGAGGACAGGAGGGATTCTAGTTGCGACTGAGATGCGAGGCCATGAAGAAAGACCACACGAGACAAGGTGACCCTACAATGATGAAGGAGATAAACAAACTAATCCAAATCCATAGAGAAGTCCAACCCATACTGACAACGTACCCATACCTCCTTGCACTACGCCACACTCAGGAAGGAACACTAGTTCAACACTACTATGTCTGCCATGTCAACAACATTATAATAGTAGTCAATCAGTGACTGCAGGGAGAAGGCCCTAGATGGAGAGCGACAATGCAAAGTTACCCCTATTTCATGGAAATGGGACTGAATATCTGGAACAATATTGGTTCTTATGTGAAGCGGTATGGACTGTTAAACAAACTATGGATGATGAGGTTAAGAAATGTCAACTGGTGATGACTTTTTGAGGCCATGCACTGGATTGGTTCATGAAATTTGTACAAGTCCCTATGAGAGCTCCAGCGAGAACATTGGCCGAGGTTAGAAAATGATTGATTGAAGAGTTCAAAAAAAACAACCGAAGGAGATTAAGAAGTATCCCAATGAAACTGTTTGGGATTTTGATCAAAGGTTTAAGACGTTAATGAAAAGAGTTGTCTTTTAAATTATTGATATTCAACAGAAGGAATAGTTCATCATGGCGTTACTATCTCATATTAGACTACCATTGATGCAGCAGAATATCACGACACAGAGCGAGGATCTGGAGATCACAATGAAGTTGGAGTCTTCTCTAGTTAGCGAGAATTCAATCATGATGAATCATATCTAGATGCAGCTGGAAAACTTGACGCTCCAATTGTAGGATATTAAGAAAGGAAAGGAACATCGCGAGGAGGTCTAGTGCACTCAATATCGCACAGACAAACATACTAAGGAAAACTTCCCAAACTACCGAAACTACCCGTTGTTTGGGGCTCCAAACCCATTGAGTTGTGGAAGTGTTCCATGGTGTCGTATTTGTCAAGTATATGGGAATCGACATGAAAATTGTGGATACATGTAGAATATTGTTACAAAGAAAAAAAATTTATACTGTACCTTCTTTTGATATGCTGGGCATGAAGATAAGGATTGTTGTGCATATGATCTACTCCAGGAGAGAATAATGGACATGTACTACATAAAGGGAGAGGACCATCGAACAATACAACAATCACAACCACAACAATAGGTGGTACAACCACCACCTCAACTACAGTTTGTACCATAGCAGCAACCACAGATGTAGTTTGTACCACAGCCGCAACTACAAATGCAATTTGTAACATAACCGAAGTATAATCATATGTAGATGGCTCTATAGCAGCCACCATATGTTCAGCCACAATAGTATGTTCAGCAGTAGGAGAATCCTCCGTAGCAGCAATTTAATCAACCACAGTATCAATTATAAGGAGGATTTCATGGAGGATTTCGAGGAGGATAAGGTGGAGGATATGGTTGAGGAGGAGGATGAGGTCGCGTATCAGTGCAATGTTATAATTGAAAAGTATTGGGGAATTATCAGAGATATTACCTTCAATTGCAATCCTTGTGTACGTATTGTATCACTATCGATCACACCGATGAGAATTGTCCATAGATTACCGTGAAGCGATAGGAAGGGAATGTCCCTCAGTTACTGTAGAACCAAAATCAGAATGAATTGCCATGAATCAGAATCAAGTGCAAAACTAGAATCAACTTCAGAACCAGTTGCAAAATGAAAATTAGAATGTGAATCAATCTATGAATCAACCTATGAATCAGAATTAGGGACCAACTGTTACAATGATTTCAACAGAACCAAGAAGGAAAGATGATGATGTCGCTATCATTACTCATGGAGGAGCGACAATGGGAGATGATAGCCTACGCCCACAAATTTGGTTGGTTGGGAAGAACAAGGTGAATTTTGATGTCAACGCTAAAAGAGACACCTTTTTTGAGGCACATAATGCAACAGGAGGAAATCCTAGTAAGTTACCTATCTATGAGATTCTGATTGCTTTTGATTCCATTTTAGTCGCAGGACCATCACGGTAGCATGGTACCTTGCAACATTTCTTTGAAAGTTGTTTGTTGTTGGCGAGAGATCCTGATGCTCTTGATGAGATTGAGAGTCTGTTGCACTGAGAGACTAAGGGATGGAAAGAGTCCACGGTGAACTGTTTACATAAGAAAAAGATAGGAAAAGAGATGCGTATGAATATTCAGATTGGGGACTATGAGGTAGATTAAGTCATCTTGGATCTAGGATTAGACATAAATATTCTAACAAGGAAAACATGGAAAAATATGGGGATCCTAAAGTTGGCTTGGTCCCTTGTACAGTTGCGACTGGCTAACCAGGACAGAGTAACACCGATTGGGCGGGTCCCACACCTTACTATAGAAGTTGAAGAGATGAAGACGTATGGATATTTTTATGTCATTGATGTTGTTGATGGTGAGGGATCCTATCCTGCATTGTTTGGGATTGGATGGGACAATGATAGTTTTTTCAGTGATCAAATTTAAGAAACATATTATGACTTTTGAGAACTGCGACATCAGGGTAATCACCCCAATGGAACCAACTGAAGGGTGAAGGTATCTTGAGATGGTGAGGGATGAAGCTACAAAGGGATGGGATCATGCATATAATATCTTAGAGGATTACATCCATCTAATAGTTGATGGAGAGCTTGGTTGGAGCAGCTCCAGCTCTGCGTCTTCTGATTCTGATGATGCATTAGAGAATTGGCAGAATCACATGCACGAAGTGTCATTAAGGAAGTGTGGCTTGATCACAAAGTCATTTTACCGAGTTGTGACTTAGATTGTTGAATTATCAATATATGAAGGGTTGCTTGAGTTATCTAAATTTCTAGTTGAATTTGAATATAAGGTGTCAGAACCACAACGGTTGTTGGCATTGGATGAAGCGCCGAAGGCTATTCCAACACGTTGGTGGGTGACGCATAAGAAGTCAATCAATGGATGGTCGTAGTATTAAATATTGATGATAGTTCTCTTTGGAAACATGAAAGAGTACCATGCTGGAAGGTATGAAGGGAGGAATAATCCTAGTGATCATCTGATCGAATGTTAGACCTTGTGGGCATCATGACCAAAGGATGAGTGGGTCCATTCCTTTATCCACACATTGGATGAAATGTCATGGTCATGGTATGTATCAGCGGAGTTGCACAAAGAAATTACTAATTGGGAGGGTTTGATAGTTTGTTTTACTCAGACCTTCAGTTTCCCAGATGCCAATCCGACTGTTTATGAGGCACTGCAGCACATTAGCGATGTTGTTCTAAAGGATCTACTAGTTGCATACTTGATGGATCCTCATGAGAAATGTTTGATGCAGTCAATGATGGAATGTTATAATGTAACTAGAGGACCTAAGGATGGTGATGATCCATGGAATATCAATATTCCAGAGACAAAAGGGAGTTAGGATGTCGTAGCCCCTAACGTACTGAGGGATCCAATGAATTATCCATTAAAAATTAGGAAGGTAAACATTGAGACAGAGAAGAACACAAATTTTGTGAATGTTGGTGACTACTGGGATGAAGAGACCATGGATTTATCACATATATGTTGCATGTATTTCAAGATTTGTTTCCTACCAAGTTTTTTGAGATGAAGGGAATACTGGGAGATTTAGGAGAAATGAAGATCCCATTGAAACCTGATGCAAAAGCAGTAAAGCAACGACCGTATCGCTTGAATTCACGATACAAGGAGAGGGTCAAAGAGAAACTTGACATAATGTTAGATGCTAAAATAATTGAGCCAGTTGAAGAATCAGAATGGATAAGTCCTATGGTGGTACAAGACAATAAGACTAGTGAGGTTCGAATTTGTGTCTCCCTCAGAAAATCGAATGATGCATGTGTGCATGATCCATTTCTGACACCATTCATTGATGAGGTACTTGAAGGGGTGGGAGGTCAAGAAATGTATTCCTTCATGGATGGATTTTATGTCTATCACTAGATCAGGATCACAAAAGAGGATCACCAAAAGGCACCATTTGTTGCTGAATGGGGTTTCTTTCAGTACACTAAGATGCCATTTGGGATGAAGAATGCGCCTGGGATATTCTTTAGAGTTGTTGTCTCAACATTCAAGGATTTTATTCAAAATTTTCTAAAAGTTTACATGGACAACTAGATAGTATATGGAATGATTAGATTTAATTTGGAGAACCTACGACTGATGCTAGAGCAATGTCGGTAGCATCAAATCACGTTGAACTCAAAGAAGTGTATTTTCTGTGCACCATTCAAGATGTTGTTGGGGCACACCATTTGAAAATAAATACTATTGGTTGAACCCATGAAGATCACAATAATTTTGATCTTTCCACCATCGAAAAATGTGAAACAATTCAAAGCGACACTGGGACACATATGATACTACTGCAAGTTCATTTGAGGGTATTCCGTGATCACGGTGCCTATGGAGAGATTTCTCAAGAAAGATGTGGTCTTTGTGTGGAGTCAAGAGTATCAGGTCAGATTTGAGACACTAAAGGTGAATATGGCATCCACACTAATATTGGTTTTTCCTGATTGGATCAAAGAGTTTCATGTCTGTGTGGTTGCATCATCAGTTGCATTGGGAGTGGTGCTGGCCTAGTTAGGAGAGGGAGATCTTGATCACCCAATTAATTTCTCTAGTTGGAAGTTGTCATCAGCAAAGAAAAACTATACAACGATAGAAAGGGAAGGTCTTGCGATGGTATATGTGCTACAAAAGTTTCGACATTACCTATTGTGAGGTCATTTTAAGATATTCATGGACCATTCTGCATTGAAATACCTGGTTAATAAGCTTGTGTTGGGGGGGAATATATGCTGCTGGCTACTTCTCTTTCAAGGGTTTGATTTTGAGATAATTATGAACCCGAGTCACTTGAATGCTGGACTATATAATTTATCACGACTTGAGACATGTGAGGAACCAACAAATATTGAAGACAGGTTTCCAGATGTGCAACTATTTGGAGTTGACATGGTTGATGAGTACTACAAACACATAGCTCAGTTTTTAGCAACGGAAAAACCACAAGAGGAGTTTACTACAAGTCAAAAGAAGTAGTTGGTCATTAAGGCCATGGATTTCTAGCTGATCGCCAGACAACTCTATAAACTAGGACTAGATGAGATTCTACGGTAATGTGTCCTACCGCATGAATAAGGGCAGATATTATCAAAGGCAGATGTGGGAGTTACCGATGGACACTATGGTGGTTTCACTACTGCCAGGAAATTAATTCACATAGGGATTCAGTTGCCTACTCTAGATAATGATGCAATGGACTATACACAAACTTGTGATGTATGTCAAAGAACTAGGAGACCATCGAGAAGGGTTGAGATGCCACTGGTACCATAGGTGACATTTCAGCCATTTGATAAATGGGATGTGGAATTCGTGGGACCAATCAACCCACCTGGAAATAGGACCGATGCATGGCACATCATTACACTGACATATTATTTGACACAATGGGAAGAGGCTGCACTTGTTGTATATTGCACCGCTGCGACACCACCGAGGTTTTTATTTGAAAACATTGTTACTTAGTTTGGGTGACCAAGGATATTGATGAGCGATAAGGGGAGTCACTTCATCAATCACATAGTCAATGCATTGATAGAAGAACTTCAGATACAGCATAAGAAGAGTACCTCATATCATCCATAAGGGAATGGGGTAGTGGAGGCATTCAATGAAGTGTTGGAGCATGCACTTACGAAGGTATGCAGTGTGAACTGCGTTGACTGGGATTTGAAGATTCCAGCAACTTTGTGGGCATATCTTACCGCATACAAAATATTGAAATGACATACACCATTCAAATTGGTGTATGGGAAAGAGGCATTCATGCATATGGAGTACATTGTTCCAAGTTTGTGCATAGCAGTGGTGACAAGCATGGATGATGAAACTGCACTAGAGGAATGACTAGTGTAGTTGGTGTATCTTGAGAAAGATTTTTTCATCGTAGGTTTTCACCAATGTGTTGAGAAGGATTGACAAAAGGCTTGGCATGATCAACACTTTAATCACAAACAATTTCAGCAAGGAGACCTAGTACTAATGTATGACAACATGTTTGCGAAACACCCAGTTAATTTACAAATGGATTGGCTGTGTCCATATCTCATTAATTCCATTACTTCAAGAGGTGTAGTACAATTGTAGCAGTTAGATGGAGTGATGATGCCAAAGTTAGTAAATGGTAGTAGGATAAATCCCTACAAGATGGGCCCAAAGCCGTGCGATGCTTAAGGCACAATGGGATTAAAAAAAATGTGTGAAGATAGTAGGATGATGATAGTTAGATGGATGGTGCACCAAGAGGGAAGGTATGTGCAAGTAGAAAATCCAATAAGCACAGTTAGGAAGTTCTATTGCGACATCCATAGGGCTGCAACCTAGTCAAATCAGTAATAAATGTAGACAATTAAAGCAGTTAACCAGTGACGCTTGTTGAGGCGATGCATCTTTATGGTATATCTGACCGTTGGATTGACAGGATTGCCGGTTGATTCAGATGATTAATGCTTGATTGGGTAGAAATAATTAAAGTTGATTTGGTCATGATTGGGATTCAATCGACTTGGTGCTATAAGAAGGGGCTTAATGTGGTCAACATTCACCATTGTGCAAGAGTGAGAGCTGATAGAGTTGCATATATTTATAGATAATTGTGTTGTGTTGAGTCACTCAGTTGTAGAGTGTAGTGCGTGGTTGAGTTGTTGAGCAGTGTAAGGGCATAGTGTCTAGTGAAAACTTGGGGAATTAGTGCAACATGCTGTGTGAGAAAGTCATGGTAGATATTTCTAGCGAGTGGGATTCACCGATCATCAGAGTTACAATTGAAGAGGAAGTCACCAACATGATGGTGGGATCCTTATCAGTTCCAAAGAAGAAGAGAGGGGCACATCCTCCTAGCTCTTCAGTACCAAATAAGTGACATAATAGAACATTTGTGCGAGTAGAGGAGGAGGTTCCTCCATAGGCGGGTCCCTCGAAATCGGGGGTTGTGAAATCATCAGTATGCACTAGGGTGTTCATTGCAGACATGCCTGGGTATGTGCCTCCCATGCAACCTGATGCGAATCCGAGGAAACTAAAAAATAACCAAAATTACGCAGTGAAGATGTTAGCGATTCCACAAAGTATGGTCTACACCATAGACATTCTTCTTGTGCTGATGCAAATTAAGTATGATGATAATAGAATTCTTGCATTGATAGAGATCATGAAGGGTCCCTATGAACCTATGGTGACAGTTGGAGGTGTCCCAATAGTACACATTGCTATGGACTGGGCACGAGGTTTGAAAATATTCGGGTTGTTGGACCTTATTAACATGCCACACTTTGGATGACTGAATGAAGTGAATGCATGCACGAAACAAATTTTGGCATGTTTTCATGGAGGAACTTTGTGGTTGGACTGGTCGATCGTAGTCACTTTGGTGATGATCTTAGAGATTACAGGGTTTCCCAAGGACGGGACCAACCCTTCACAATATTTTAGTGAAGAGACAATGATAGGAGGTTGACTGAAAGGATGAAGAAGAGATATGGGTTGAAGCGATATGGATGGACATACCGTGTGGACAACATAAATGATTTAGCTGTCTACATTGGAGTGCAAAATTTGGTGACTAAGATTGTGAGGATGAACATATAGAACTAGTGTAATTGAGGGGTTATTGCATGCGCAGAGCAGTGTGCACAAGGTGTAAAAATGAACTGGTCATTATTTTTAATGAACCAATTGACCAATGATGCATTGGTAGTTCAGGAGGGGAATCAACCATTTGCATATAGTTGGCTATTAATTTTGATTGTGCTAGTGGTGTCGCTAGAACCAGACGATGACCAAGGGATAGATGTGGATGTGGTAAAAGTTTGCAAGGGGGAATGCTACCAGAATATCTGGTGGGTGAAGGAAACTGAGCGAATGAAGGACTACATTGTGCAATCCTGGATCTATTGGGAAGTGCTATAGGCTGTAGCTATGAAAGTCCCATGACTATCTGAGGAGGCTATGATAAAATACCAACGGATTTCTTAGTTCGCGATTGGCCCACATTCCATTCATTTGCAAGTGCGAAGTGACCCAGAGAAGTATTGTTTGCTAACACCATAAAATTTGATGTGGAGCTAGAAACCATTATCAATGATTGGCCCACAACATGGAGAGAACCTGTTACCCCAGATAAAGTATCAATGGTTCCACCAATGAATGCACCAGTTGATCCTGTACATGAGCCCGACCTATAGAGCATCCCTGATTTAGATGTAAAGTCATTGCAGAACCCCATTGACTTAGAGGTAGAGAGGGATTGTGAAGAGTCAGGAGTGAAGAAATGACAGGAACAAGGTTCAACAAGTAGTGCAGCCCCAGGGATTGAAGCATAGTTGAACCGTTTGGTTACAACAATTTGAAATGCAACAGATGTAGCAATAGAAGAGATGAATAAATCAACAAAACAAGGATTTAGTGAGGTAAGAACATGTTGGTTGATCCACAATACTTAGAGGGGGGGGGTCTTGAATCAGTATGGACATTTTTTTAAAACTAAAACACAAAATAATCAACAATTATAACATATATTTTATCATGGAAACCTCAAAGAGAAAACCACCAACTCATACTCATTAATAAGATGAATTTACAAATATGTTTATCTGCTACAATAGAAAGGATGCAATATTTACCCTAGGTTTTTCCTGCAGCTACAAACTAGGATTCTAGAACACCCCTTATGATTTTCTGCCTATTTTTAACAGACAAGGATGCTACAACACCCTCTTCTCCAGCTATGACTGGAAGGAGGCTTCAAGCCCCTTCAGACCTGTGATCTGCCCTAGAACTTCCCTACCAACCTAATATGATTTTATTCATACTATGGTATAGCTATAAGCTATTAAATATGGACTCTGTTAAACTTGTTAATAGAGACAACTCATTTAGAACACAAAAATTCATTTAAATACCTAGTACCTTCATAGTTTCAACGCAACTCTTGATTGTTGCGTCTTTTCGATTTGGGTCACGACTGTTTGTTTACAAACACACCCAAATAACACGTTACTTTTCAATTTGTTTTATTCCTTCACCAAATGACGATGTTTGATTCCTCCCTCAGCCTCAACACTCAATTTCGCAACCCTATTTATCGTTCTCTGATATTTCCGCAATGCACAATATCTTTCTGCAATGATATTTACCATTTTTAATCGAAGCCGTTGATGCTACTGTCAAGTATGATTTGGACTGTATATCTGTTCTACATATTCCCTCCTTGAAATCCCCTTTCTACATCAAAATTACCTCACAACTATTTCTAACCATTTTTCTTCGTCAGACATTTTTCCTGACCGTTAATCTCTAGTTTGCAAGATGCGGCATGCAGGATGTCAATCATCCTTTTTATCCTTTGCTCAAACTTCTTTCCACAATCGTCTTTTCTGTAATATTTCTTTTGCACTGTCAATATTTTTGCAGAGTCATTTTTTACTGTTGATCTTGCGGATTGCAGGATGGAGGATGCAAAATCGTGCTTTTTGATTTTTCGGACTTCCACAATTTCCTTTCTGCAATATTATTTTCCGCAACGGCCTTTCCACACCGTTGATATATTTTTGGTAGGATTGATCTCAACCATCCGATCTTTCCATATTGTGGGATGAGGAATGCTTCACCAATTTTCCAAAGTTGCCTCCCCACAATCTTTCAAACCGTCAGATCTTTGTGGCCTTCTCTATGACCATTGATTTACTTTTTGGTGCAGATCTCATGGATCTTTATAGATCTGTTATTTCCCTTACAGATTCTGTCATACATCTCTCTTGGACCATCAGATCTTCATCTGCAAAATCAAACCCCACCGTCCATTTTGATCTTTTGTGGATTATACAAAAACCAATCCTCATTCAAGTTGCTATAGGGCTATTATTTTTTCATTCGTTTGTTATTATGGATACCTGCAACCTTCAGTCTGCCACTATCTCCACTGGTTATTCCTTTGTAATTCGTGAACACTTTTGACATCAATGAAAACTATATGCTCAACAATCTCCCCCTTTGGCATTGATGGCGACCTCTAAACATTCTCCCCCATTGACAACAATAGCAAAGGACCCCTTCTGTCTGACAGCTCCACCTATCAGCATTTCTCGCCCTGGGATTTAGCTTTCTCCTCTTAGTACTTTTGTAATGATATTACTCCCATTTTATGTATAAGATGCTCAAAGGTTTCCTTAGGTAGTTGTTTGGTAAAAATCTCAGCAATCTATTCTTTTGTGGCAATGTATTCTAATTTGTCAACTTTTTGAGATACTTGTTCTCTTAGATACTGATACTTGATTGGAATATGTTTTGTCTTAGAATGCATGATTTGATTTTTAGACATATTTATAGCACTAGTGTTATCATAGTTGATCACTATTGGATGTTCATATTTTACAAGTAGATATTCTATGGTTTGTCTCATCCAAATAACCTGAGTGCAACATGATGCAGTAGAAATATATTCTACTTTTGCTATAGAGAGTAAAAGTGAGGATTTTTTTTTACTTGACCATGATACTAAACAACTTCCCAGAAAAAATGTTGCTCTATTATTACTTTTTCGATTGTCAACACTTCCTATCCAATATGGATCAGTAAATGCTTTCAAGGTAAAGTCTTGTCCTTTTGGATACCATAAAGCATACTCCATGGTACCTTTTAGATATCTAAAAATCCTTTTTATCACTGTTACATGTGTTTCTTTTGGAGCTGACTCAAATCTAGCCACCAATCCAACAACTTGCATCACATCTAGTCTTGTGGTTGTCACATATAGAAGATTGCCAATCATGGATCTAAACATGGTATTATCTACTTCCATAGATTCATCATCCTTACTTAACTTGCACCCAGTGATCATTGGAGTACCCACAGGTTTGGAATCTTCCATTTTAAACTTTTTCAACATATCCTTGATGTACTTAGTTTGAGAGATGAAAATTCCTTTGTTTGTTTGGTAAACTTGTAATCCGAGAAAGAAATTTAATTCCCCCAACACTCAAATTTCAAATTCTTTCTTCATTTCAGAGGAAAAATATACACTTAGTATTTGAATATTGCTTCCAAATATGATATCGTCCATATAGAAAAAAACAATGATCATGTTTTTATCTTCAATATTTAGGTAAATATTACTTTCAGTGGCTCCTCTTTTAAAACCTTGTTGTTTTAAGTAGTTTTCTAGTCTTGAAAACCATGCTCTTGGAGCTTGTTTGAGAACATAGAGATATTTCTTTAGTTTATAGACATAGTCATTGTTCTCTGACAAGAGAAACCCTTCAGGTTGTTCAATATATACTTCTTCTTCTAATTTTCCATTTAGGAATGCGGACTTGACATCCATTTTATATACTTTGAATTTTTTATGGCATGATAGTGCTAAAAACATTCTGATTGCTTCAAGACGAGCTATGAGAGCATAAGTTTCTTCAAAATCAATACCTTCCATTTGGGCATACCCCTTACACACCAATATTGCTTTGTTTCTTATTACTTGACCATCTTGATTGAACTTGTTTTTAAAAATCCATTTGGTTCCTTCAATGTTCTTATCTTTAGGTCTTGGAACAAGTTCCCAGGTCTCATTTTTCTTAATCTCATCCAGTTCTTCATTCATAGATTTGACCCATTCATCATTTTTGCTATCTTCCGTAAAGTTGTTGGGTTCTATTATTGATAGTAGGGATTGTTCAACACCTGGTAGTTGTCTTCTTGTTTTGACCCCAGCATTTTTATCACACATGATTTGTGATTCTGGATGGTCTTTTTGTATCCTTTTAGATGGAGTTTTAGTGTCAGTTCTAGGGGAATATTCTTCATCTTCCTATTTATCTTCCTCCTCTTTTTCTTTTTCTTTGTTATGAATATTCTTGTCTTTTTGTAATTCTTTAGTACTATCATCACATGTATTAATATTTTTAGGGTCTTATGTTTTCCTTGGTTTTACATCATTTACTTTTACATCAACACTTTCTTCAATTTTATGTAGCCTTTTATTAAAACATCTATATTCCTTTTTGGTGGATGAATATCCTAGAAGGATCCCTTCATCAGTACTAGATTCAAATTTCCCAAGGTCATCCTCGTTTATTTTGATGTAACATTTACTACCAAACACTTAAAAATATTTCACTGATGCTGGTCTTCCATAGCATAATTCATAGCGATTCTTATCCTTCTTTACTCTGAGTTGTGCTCTATTAAAAGTGTAGACAACTGTGTATATAGCTTCTCTCCAAAAATAATCTGATAATTTTGCTTCATTAAGCATTGTTCTAGCAGCTTCTTGGATTGTTCTGTTTTTTCTTTCAACAACCCCATTCTGCCGTGGAGTTCTTTTAGCTGAAAATTGTCTTTTAATTCCATGATTTTCACAGAAATCATTGAATTCATTTTACATAAATTCTCCCCCACTATCCGATCTCAGACACTTTATTTTCACACCAGACTCATTTTCAGCCATTGCTTTGAAGATATTAAATTTTTCAAAAGCTTCTAAGTTTTCTTTGAGAAAGGATACCCAGGTCATCCTTGTGTAATCGTCAATGAGCAACTTGAAATAGTGATCTCCTTGCAAAATTTTAGTTATGCTTGGTCCACAAAGGTCTGTGTGTACTATTTCTAGAGGGTGTGAGGTCATATGTTCCTTTGTCTTGAAATTGGGTCTAGTTTGCTTCCAATGTTGACAATATTTACATACTGCATTTAGAGGAGCTACAAGTTTTGGAAGATCTCTTACAGCTTATTTTGTACTTATTTTGGAAAGGTTGTTGAAACTTAGGTCTCCCAACCTTTTGTGGCACAACAAACTTTCATCTATCATGCTTAAATAGCTTTGGTTTTCATTTTCCAAGGTGTATACATTGTTTGCATTTCTCATGGAAATGCTAACTATCTTCCTTGATTTCTTATTTTTGATTTCACATTTTTCCGAGTCAAAGATGCAAATGTAACCTTGGTCGCATGTTTGAATTACACTGAGAATATTAGGCTTGAGGTTTTCAACTAGAAAGACATTTTCTTCTTTGATATTGCTATTGACACCAACTATTTCTTTGCCAATTATTTTTGAAGACAGACTATCTCCAAAAGTGGATTTTTCTTTATTATCATTTAGTGTAATGAATTTGCTTGAGTCATCGGTCATAGGTTTTGAGAAACCACTATCCAAGTGCCATAGGTTTTGGTTTTTGGTTGCACATAGAGAAATCATGGAACTTTCATGTTCTTCCTTTTCTCTCCAATATTTATTTTGCTTGGTACTCTAAGATTGAGTTGCAATAGTATTCCTATTAGAATAATCAACCCATAGTTAGCTACCTTAGACATTAATTAATCCATTTTTGTCTTATTTGCGTAGTTTCCATATTCCACCTTATGCAAGTTGTCATCTACACATCCATAGTGGTCCAACTTGATAATTTTGAGTCATGGAGCACTTGGGAAACCTGTTGGAATCAAATCTACTTTATTCCTGGCCTCCCTAGTGCATGTTTGCTTTTTCAATGTTTTAAGGAAAATGGGAAAGCTTGACTAGGTGAAGTTAACTTGTTTTTTGTCCTCCAAATCCTCCACTCTTTTCTCCTATGAAAAGCATGTATGAGTTGTCCTTCCATTCACTATTAGCTTGCCTAATTGATTTTGCCAATTCGTGAGCTCCTAGACAGTTTTGGAAACTGCTTTATGCACCTATGAGGTGTCGAGTACCCTATATGCAGATAGATTATTATCAACACACACAGAGCATACGAGATTTGGTGGGACACATGAACTAGGAAAATAAGACAAAAATAATGGAATTAATGTCTAAGTGGGTAAACTATGGGTTGATTATTCTAACACCCCCCCTTAAGCCTGACTCATGAGTAATATATCAGAAAAATATAGGGCCTAGCAACATGGCTTAGTCACCCTTTACATACTGGATGTCCATTTAAACAAGGAAAGAGACAAAACCAACTTGGGAAAATCCTCCCTTAAACATGGACTGTAAAACAAAATTGTAGAATCTTGTCTCCACTCATGCTTTTACAGCATGATCAGCAATCCCCAGTAGTGATTTGAGATTGCTGAAGGTCTTCTCACTAAATTCTTTGGTGAAGATATCAGCTACTTTTTCTGAAGAAGAACAGAAGAGTAAGTGAATGGTGCCATCATGCACAAGCTCTCTGATGTAGTGCATGTGAATCTCAATGTGTCTAGTTCTCTGCTTCTGAACTGGATCTTTGCAGATTCGAATGGTACTCTGGTTATCATAGTAGATGGTAGTTGAGTACTCAGGTTTGAAGCCACACTCTCCAAGTAAACCCTGCAACCATAAACATTGAGTTGCTGCATTAACAACTCCTCTATACTCTGCTTCTGTAGATGAGAGTGCAATGGCACTCTGTTTCTTGCTTGACCAGCTAATTGGCCCTTCTGCAAGCATGAACACATATCCTGATGTGGAATTTCTATCTGTGCTATCACCTGCCCAATCACTGTCAGTAAATCCAATCAACTCAAGATCAGATTTTGCTTTATAGAAGATCCCATGTGTCCTTGTTCCCTGAACAAAGTTAAGGATCCTTTTGGTTGCTTTCCAATGGATCTCATGAGGCTGATCCATGTATCTAGAAGCCACACTTACTGCATAACAAAGATCAGGTCTAGTATGTGTCAGATACAATAAACATCCAATCAATTGCCTATACAGTGTATTGTTTGCCATAGGTGGAGAATCATCTTCCTCCAGCTTCACTCCTGAAAGGAAAGGAGTTTTGCTTGCTTTGCAATCTTGCATTCTGAATTTGTTCAGCAAGTCCAAGGCATATTTGGACTGGTGCACCTTGATTCCAGCTTTGGTTTGAGAGATCTCAAGCCCCAAATCTGTCATGGAGAAGGCTTGGTTCATAGCTCCTTTTAAGGAAGCAATCTCAGCCTGTGAGCTTCCTGTAATGAGGAGTTCATCAACATATAACACAATGATCATTAATGAACCATTAACTACCTTCAAATAGACATTTGGATCTAATTTGCACCGAACAAAATTAAGTGATAGAAAAAAGCTATCGATCTTGGCATACCAAGCCCTAGGAGCTTGCTTTAGCCCATACAATGACTTTCTCAACCTGCACACAAGATAAGGGTTAGTAGCAAAACCTTGAGGCTACTGCATATATATCTCCTCAGTGAGATCTCCATTCAGGAAGGCATATT
>LPNX010761201.1:66502-81418 GCA_001517045.1 Pseudotsuga menziesii | reverse complement strand
AGCAACTTGCACAAGGTGGGACACATGAACTAGGCAAATAAGACAAAAATAATGGAATTAATGTCTAAGTGGGTAAACTATGGGTTGATTATTCTAAAAATTGCAATGCAGGAAGGCATAGGAAAACGAATCCCGTTCGACAGGCCCAATTTGGTCATTTTCCTGGCACTTCCCTACAAATTTTTGAAAAATAACAACAAACAAAAATATCAAATGCAAAAGGAAAACAAACAATTATACGCTACAGTAGGAAAAAAATTATTTATGTACAGTGATTCAAACGCGATTTATAGTTTAAGGGTTGGAAAAGGTAGAGAGAAGTTCCTGCCCTGGTGCCAACTGATAATCTGGATCGGCGATGATTTGTGAAATGAATGCATCTTTCGAAATAGGCTTACGATATAGTCGCAGTCTGTGGCCATTAGCAAATAATGGTATGTGGTTTTCATCAATGGTCACCAGACGGACAGTGCCGTTGTTAAAGATCTTGTCAACCAAGTATGGACCTATCTACCTTGTACGTAATTTACCTTTAAAATCCCTTTTGAATCTGGAGTCATATAGTAACGCCCAGTCTCCCTCGCTGAAGACTTTCTTTTTAATAAATCGGTCATGCCAATTGGATCTCTGTTGCTGAAGCAACACAGTCTAGTCCACTGTAGCTAACCGCTTCTCATCCAATTCATTTAATTGATTCAATCTTCTCCTCTGGGCTTCTGTTACATCCAGATTCATTTCGGTGGCTGTCTTCAGGGTTTTAATCTCGAACTCAATTGGAAAGATGGCACTCTTTCCATACACTAAATCATATGGAGAGAAACTTGTATTGTTGGGCCAAGTCATACGATATGCCCACAGTGCTTCCAGAAGCCTGTCATCCCAATTCTTTTGATGGCTCTTAACTGTTTTAGTCAAGATGGCTTCGATAACTTTATTAGTACCCTCCACCTGTCCATTGGCTTGGGGGTGGTAAGGTGAAGCCACCCTATGCTGCACATGATACTTCCGGAGTAAGGATTCAAATTGGTGTGACATGAATTGCGGTCCTCCATCGTTAACTATTTCCTTTGGTACCCCGAAACGGGTAAAGATCTCACTGTACAGAAAATCAATCACCGCTTGGTCATTAGCCTTAGCCAAAGCTACAGCCTCCACCCACTTGGTCATATAATCAGTACAAACTAGAATATAAACCTTCTGTCTGGAAGGAGGGCTGATAGGGCCAACAAAATCCAGTGCCCATCTATCAAATGGTTCAACTACGATTTGGGGTTGTAGAGGCATCTGATCTGTTTTATTAGGTTGGTCGATCCTTTGGCAACTGTCATAGGACTGAACATACCTTTTAGCATCCCTGAATAGAGTCAGCCAATAGTAGCCAATCCATAGTGCTTTATGCCTTATTATTTTGTCTGCAAAGTGCCCTCCACAAGGCCCATCATGACAGGCTTTCAGTATATGAGAGATCTCATCTTCTCTTTCACATCTCCTGATCTCAAGATCAGGCCCTGTGTAGAAGAGATGACCATTTAGCCAACAAAACCTGGCACTCTGCTGAATGATTTTTCTCTTTTCTCATTTAGACATATGTGGTGGGAGCTTTCCTGCAACCAAATAGTTAGCAATGTCTGCATACCAGGGGGAATGAGCTAAAAGTGCGAATAGATGTTCATCTGGAAAAAAGTCCTCAACGGGAAAACTATCATCACTGTTAGTAAAACGGGATAAAAAATCGGCAACAACATTTTCTTTCCCAGGTTTATCTATAATGGTGATATCAAATTCCCGCAGCAACAAGAGCCATCTGGTCACTCTGGCATTGGTAACAGGTTTGTTCATTAAATATTTAATGGCAGAGTGGTCAGTGTGCACAAATGTAGGATACCCAGTGATATAATATCGAAATTTATTGATAGAGTAAACAATAGCTAGGAATTCTTTTTCCGTAACAATATAATTAAGTTCAGCAGGGGCTAAGTTTTTACTAATATAGTAGATGGCATAAGGTACTTGACCATCATGCTGTCCTAATACTGCTCCAATGGTAGTGTTGTAATCTCATAGATCACATAAGGTTACCAATAATACATACTAAAACATACATAAATATAAACAGAGACAAGAGACAAGAACAGATAGAATGAAATAGATTATATTATTGTAGTGAGTTCATACAAAGCAAAGACATGAACTGGGTTCTTGTTTGGCTCAACAGCTTAATATATACAAGTTACAAACAGTTACAAAATAACTATCTGTCGGTTCGGTGAACCGACACGACTGTTAGTTAGCCGACGTAATCATCTGGTTTAGTCGGCCAACCGACTTAGTCGGCTGATCGACTAAGTCATCCCATCGACTTAGTCGGCTGATCGACTAAGTTGGTCTTCGTTCAATTCGACTAATGTCGACTTGCACCTTCTACATCTCCCCCATGAAAAAAACATTTCTTCATCCTGAGGAAACAAGGGGGTACAAAAATTGATGTGCTGTCGGATGCTCAAAAATTGTTATTGTTGTGGACTGTGCAGACAAATGGTCGGTCTTTTCTGGACGCAGATCTCGACAATGGCTAGTGCTGTGATGGCAAGGTGATGCTGAAAATTTGTCCAACACTGCAAGGCTTTCTGGATGTCGATCGTTAGGGTAGTTAGACTTGAAAGTATCAACATCTTTTTTGACATGGGCATTTCTGTGATGTTCTCCATGTTGGGACCCAAAAACTGGTTTTGCTCTTCTGCAGCATTGATGAGTCATTTCATCTGTGGGAAGATGATGTCAACTTTCTCCAAGTTGGGAAGAGCCTGTTGAACCCACTGATGGGCCTCTTGTTCCAACTTCTGCAGTTTGTTGGTCTCCATCACGATCTGTTCTTCAATGGTCTGTCTAAGTTCTGCCTCTGTTGACTTTCGGCCTTCCAAAGCCTGAATGCCTTGACGCGTCTGCCTGGTCTGCTGATAGACCTACCCATAATGAGTAGGCCAATCTCTAAAGACTTCCTTGGTGACCATGGATTCCTCCATATGGTCTTGTAGAACCTTGTACGCCTCTGAGAATGCAGTGTGCTGGGCCAGGAGCAGTCGACCAGTCTCTTCCTTTTGTTCTTCCTTGGTTTCTTGGAGATGTGCCTGTATGGTTAACACCATGCCCTCAAAAAGCTGATATTCCCTTTCAAGAGGTCTATCTGTACTGACTTCGACAGGTCCTGGAATGACAGATTGCGAGAGAGCCCTGCATTTTCCAAGAAACTCAACCTATTCAGCATCTTTGTCTGTGAGCTCTTTACTTCGTCTAACCGTCCTTTTCTTTGATTCTTTGGCCAAGGTTTTGAGTAGTTTCCTGACCTCTGTGTCGGTTAGCGAATTGGCATCCCTTAGGCTGATCCACAGGCTGGATGTTCTTGGATGATGCTCTTTCTTTTTCTTCTGTTTTTCGGTTTCTTTGTCCTAGGTATCTGCAGCAGTTGAGGTTGGGTCTGTGGTTGGTTGAATGGAGGTCGAGGGTTTTTCTGGTTGGTTAGGTGGTATAACCACTTCCGGATGTGAAGGGTTTGGCTGTGATTCTGGTGGTGGTGGGGGGTTTGATGGTGGTGGTGGCGATGGAGGGTTTTGTGGTGGTGATGGGTTTGGTGGTGGTGATGGAGTGGGGGTATGGACAGGGGTAGAGGGGTCGGCTGGGGTGTGTTGTGAACTTTGGTCAGAAGAGTTATCGTCTTCTGGTGGTGTAGTGGGTAGGTCGTTCTAGTTGTCGGGGTTTACTGGTTCTGTGACAGACTGAGTTTGTCCAATCACGTCACCTTCTTCGTTGATTCTAGTGAATGTGGTCATGATGTTTGCATAGATCTGTTTGTTTGCTTTGAGAGGAGCCGTTGTTTGTATTTTCTATGCCGACTCGGCTAGTTGTTCCTCTTGAGGTGTGAAGTTGAAGTCTTTGATAAAAATTTCCCTTAGTTCATGCTAGAAGAAGGTTTCTCCCCTAGATTCCTCCATTTTATACCATTTACTGGGTAAGTCAGCTAGGGTTGAAGGGAACAAGTGTGTCCAGGCTCTTTCATCTTTAAATCCAAGTCTTCTCCACTCCTTTTCACAAGTCTTGATATGCTCTTCTGGGTTTTGTCCTTGGGTAAAGATAGGAATTTGGGCTTGCTGGGTTAACTTATTTCCACCAAACCTTTCGACAAAGTAAGTCGAAGTAGTTGTCCAGGTCTGTAGTTTTGTCTGATGGGTGTCCCACCATCTAGCTGCTTGACCTGTGAATGTTTCCACCAAGCTTTGAAGTCGACCATGTTCTCCAATATTTTTAGATACTTGTTCGACATGCATGACTAGGGATTCCCTCTCCTTATACCTTGGTTGTTGTGCAGTGTTTACATTGGTCGGCTGTAAGGTAGGGAATTCCCTTATTATTTTTTCAAAGATTTTGGGGATAATTGAGACTATCAAGCACTATCGGGTGGGTTTTTTCTGTACTTTTTGTATAGTTCGGCACCCTCTTGCTTGTGTTTCATAATTTTCCATCTCCTAGTCATACAGTTCAACATCTGAGTTATAACCAATTGAGTCTTGGTTACCTAAGTTAAGTTCCCCATGGATGTTTGGTTCTGTATAGTCCATATTGTTGTGGATTTGGTATAGTTGTCTGACATCGACTTCCTCATGAATAGGTTCTGTCCAAGGCTCTCCTCGGGATGGGTGAATGGGTACAATAACTTTGTGACCATTACCTTTTAGCTTGATTAGTTCCTTGTCTAAGGATATAGATGCTTTCATTTGTCGTCCCCAAGGTCGACCAACTAGGGCTGGGAAGGAACTGGAGCCTTCCTTTGGGTCGATAATTTCAAAATCAACCTTGGTCGAAATTCCGTTAATGGTCGTGTCGACATATTTCCAAACCCCAATGGGTTCAATGAGGCCTTGGTCAGCTAGTTTTAGGTAGATGCCTGACTCATAGAGTCGAGGTTTGCCCATTTGTTCCCATG
The DNA here is from genome assembly GCA_001517045.1 of Pseudotsuga menziesii. Lineage (NCBI taxonomy): Eukaryota > Viridiplantae > Streptophyta > Pinopsida > Pinales > Pinaceae > Pseudotsuga > Pseudotsuga menziesii. The sequence continues at coordinate 76,440 of LPNX010761201.1, read as the reverse complement.
TATCCAGGGTCATAATACTTACTTGGGACCCGAAGTCGAGCACTACTTGTCGGACGTGGTAGCCTTTGATTTCTAGGTCAACAAGTGGGTTGACATCGTTTTTGTCTTTTTGGTTTAAGCTGCAAATGTTCTTAGTTTGTTTTTCAACGTTGGTTCCTTTTAGTGTGTGTAATAAGTCGATGAATTGAGCTACTGATTTGTCCGATTGAGCGAGTTGGACTAATTGATGTAGTGTGTCGGGTCGACTGTTAATGGTGTCTTCTTGTTGTGCAATGTCGTGGAATATGTGGGTGGCTTCTTGATAGGTTTGTTTTTTTTTTGATAGGGTCAGGGTATGCATTTGTGTTTTTAATTTTGCTAATCTGAGGGTTATCAAGCCCTGTTTTTGTGCCTTGTCGAGTGACAATATGTAAATTTTTAGTAGGTATTACATCATGCTTCTGGACACAAGACAAGACATTAACATTTTTATTATTATTGATTTTTTCTAACATAGTAGGACAATCCTCCAGAGAGTGATCGCCTACTCCACAGCGGTTACAAAATTTAAGATCAGTTCTCTCTTTGTACGGACAGTCTACGTATCGGTGACCTTCTTTATAGCATATGAAGCACTGGGTCAGTTGACGTGGTCGAATGTCATGATTCCCGGGGGGTCGACCTCTTCCTTCATATCTTGGTCGTCGATTATCGTACCGGCGCTCATATCATCGGTCGTCTTGTTGTTGTCCATTCTGCATGTTGGCTGTATTGTTTTGCTTGTGATTTTGCACTACTGCATTGGTTTGATATACCGCATGGTAGTTCTATCGATTCTTCAGGTTTAGCTGACAGTTGGAGGTATTGTGACTTTTGGTCTCACAGATGGCGCACCAGGAAGCCTTACCATTTTTCATGTTAAACAGACAATCTGCTGTAGAATGGTCTCCATGTTCCTGGTAGATGTCACAAAACGACTTGGTTTGTACGAAGCGGATGTCTTGTCGGCTGTATTCCTGTCGACAATTGTCTTTTGAATGGCATTTGTTGAACACTTGGTGCACCATATTTCCTGATTTTTGAGGGTGAGCTCCTTTAGGGACTTCTGTATACTTTCGAGTTGCTGTTCAAGTCTATGGTCTGTGGGGTATGCAGGTATGTCTTTGTCCATTTCAACCTGCAGAGCTTTTATCAGTGCATCCTCGTACGTTTTAAATGTCTCCAGACTAATATGGCGACGTACTTTTAGTGATAACCCTACAAGAAACCATTGAATTAGTATTTGCTCATCAATAACATAATCCAACTGGCTCAGTAAGTCTTTCCATCGCTTGTCGTAGTCACGAAAAGTCTCTCCTGGCTTTTGTGAGGTGGTTTTAAGTTTCTTTGTGGCCAGGTGCTTCGTGTCTGGGGTTTTGAAGAAGGACAAGAACTTCGCCTTAATCTCAGCTTTCGTTGCTCTGGGTTGTCATTTGAAAAAGGTCATGTACCACGTTAAGGCTCTTTTCTGTAATGATCCTGCGAACTGGGCCATTTGGCGGTCCTCATCAGTAACTTGGTTAGCTTCCCAGGTCGACTCGCAGATGAACCAGTGTCGTCTAGGGTCTTTGTCACCCTCATAAAGAAGAATGTGAGCAGATCTATGACCCATGTCTGAATCACTCTCACTACTCTCAGACGGTGGTGGAGGTGGAGGTGGGGTTGGCGGTGAAAGTGGGGGGGTTATTGATATAGTCAGGCCTGCAGGACTTTGGTCGACGGAACTTGTGCTCCCGTCAGTGGTCAATCCTTCTTCGATGTACAGTGGGTTGTTGTGGATTTTTGCTATCGATGGTCCATTGCAAATTTGTGTGTGCAGGTTTGATTCTTGGATTTATTCTAAAGCTATACTTGGCGGGGGGTGTAGCTAGGGTTTTCACCCTAGCTTGTGCGAATGAGCACCTACTAAGGAATATGGATTCCTTAGTAGCAGTTCAATGATATATGAATTAAATAATGATAAACTGAAATGAAAGCTAATCTAAATACGTTCTTGAAGCTAGAACAGTAAAAAGAAAATAACATGAAACAATACGGTGAAAAGTGAATAACATGAAGCAAAAACAGTAAATAATAAATAATGATTTTTATTGATGTTACCTCCGGTGTGGAGGTTGGTGAAGTCCGTTGCGCTGGTCCGATGTCGGTGCCTTCGAGCTCCAAGCTGCTTCTTCCCTTTCTCCGGTGGCGGAAATGGGCCAAAAAGAGTCCTCAATGGCGAAAATAGCTTAATGGTAAGCTAGGGTTTCAAGAATAATTTCGGCAGAGGGAGGATGCTTATGATAATGGGTATGGAATAATGGGTCTCCATCACTTATTTATAAAACCATGTGGTTTAGGTCAGCTTTTTAGGGTTTTAGCTGTTTAGGGTTTCCGCTATTTGGGGTTTCTTCTTTTTCCTCATTATTTTACATTTTTTATTCCTTTTTGGATATTTTTTGGAGGAAAAAAGGATTTTATAGCCTTTTGGAGGCATTTTAAGCTTTTTGGTGACCTTTTAGATGGTTTTATGGGTTTTTGATGGAGATATGGTAGGAAAGTGGACAAATGAGCCATGTAATGGGGTAGATGAGGTAGTTAACCATTTTTGGGTGTTAACAGATTGCCCCCTGATGTGTGAGGGCAGGAGCTCATCGTATGGCCGATGGACATCATCAGTCATATTTGGTTTTTCTTGGGGTGTGGAGAAGAGAAGGAAGCAACTAAAGTCCAGGACACCGATCTCGAACCACCTGCAAGGACTGAAAAGTACATAACCTCAATAATGGATGAGGGATCATCTGATAATATGGACGAGGCGGGCATTCCCATGCTCGTATCAAGATATAACATAGCAATATAAATGGTCCTCAAATACTGAATGAGGAAAAATCTCAATATACGGACGAGGCGGGCATTCCCATGCTCGTATCAAGATACATAAAAATAACCGTGAGGCCCGAAAAGGGGGACCTGTAGTAGATAATCACTGCGTATATCATGAGGGTCTGGAAGGGACACAAATCTGGAACATACTGCTGAGCTGAAAAAACTGATACACTGGAATGGCAGCAGTGCTACTGATTGTGGTTCTGAAGGAACTGATGCGCTGCTGGATCGGAGTGACAAGGGTCACACTCGTAATGGTACACTGATCTGGAACTGAACTGGGTACTCAAAGAAGCATAGAACTGAATGGCTTCCGAATACAATCGCCAATGCAGCTCGGACATCCACGGGAACATATAACTGGTCGTTCCAAAGTGACTCACCAATGTTCTAGAGTCGGGGGAAATCCGGGGTCTTCGACAAATAATGGAATGGATATAAATCTTGCGCGATTCTCAACGATGCGATTAAGGTGCTGAAGTCGAGCATGTGAGAAACAACTATTCGGAGAGGCAATGATTACTCCTCTCAAAATGGTCCGTAGGCACTCGCCACAGATGGTGATGGGTCCAAGACGTAGGGGCCTCTAGGTCTATCCTCTGGAATAGAGGAGTTGTCGTCGACAGAGGGAGACCTGCAACTATCAAGGCAATGATGTTTCCTTGACAGGAGCGCGAGGTGCAAAACTGAAAATGTGGTAGTACTGATGGCAGGGTTGGTAAACTGGGGTAAATAACTGGGCAAGTAAAGTGGGTGGACTCAAACTTCCTTTGTTCAGAGTATGATGGCGGGGATGATCGGGCAGCACATGAAACTGATGGGTGGTAAAGGTATCATAGCTGTATGTGATCTGGGAAGTTCACTGGGCTGAGGGAGACTCAAGCTGTGGTAACATGGTAGGAGACTGCAGAATACTCTGAACAAAGGTGACCTGATCGGAGGTGCTACCGAGAGGATTGATCATAGCACCAAGATGCACGGGGGGACTTCTTCATGGGTTAGTGAACTAGAAGAAGTGTGGATATAAAATGGTACTGTCATGTGGATTTTACAAGCCCATGACAGTTCATGCTCGTGGTTGCTTTCATATTTACGGAGTCTGAAAGAAAATAAGAAAGCTCTGAAGTAATGAAATGGTACTGTCATGTGGATTTTGCGAGCCCATGACAGTTCATGCTCGTGGTTGCTTTCATATTTACGGAGTTTGAAAGCAAATAAGAGGACTCTGTATTAATGGAATGGTACTGTCGTGTGGATTTTGCGAGCCCATGACAGTTTATGCTCGTGGTTGCTTTCAATTTTAAGGAGTCTGAAAGCAAATAAGAAGACTCTGTAGTTGGAATGGTACTGTCATGTGGATTTTGCGAGCCCATGACAGTTCATGCTCGTGGTTGCTTTCAATTTTAAGGAGTCTAAAAGCAAATAAGAAGACTCGGAAGTAATGAAATGGTACTGTCATGTGGGTTTTACGAGCCCATGACAGTTCATGCTCATGGTTGCTTTCAATTTTAAGGAGTCTGAAAGCAAATAAGAAGACTCTGTATTTGGAATGGTCAGGCAAGGAGGAAGTGTTCAATTAAGGGACATTTATGATGATCAAAACTGATGGTGAGGGGGGGAACACTGGTGGGTTTCCTTGCAGGGTGGATGAATGGTGGCAAAATAACGAAACCTTTGCAATATGACAGGAGTGAATGGCTCATGTAAAAAGTGTAGAACAATCAGACGGCGGCCGATGTGGCGCGCTAATCAAGGTGACAAAGTGTAGGGGCGCACTGTTGTAATTGTACCAAGTGAAAATGAGAAATGATCTCAAGCATCATCACAAGCTCGAAAAAATGAATCTGGTGATATAACAACTGTTAGAAATGGAGAGCGGCCTGAGTGGCATGCAAACCGAGGTGACGAGTGGTGTCTGGACACAATGTTGAAATTGTATCAAGTGAGAGCGAGAAATGATCTCAAGCATCATCACAAGTTTAGAAAAATGAATCTAGCGATATCAACAGTGTGAAAAAACGGAGAATGGCCGAAGTGGCGCGTAAACTGAGGTGACTAGTGGTGTCTAAAAAATGGGCAAAAAATGACGTAGACAAAATAATGCTACGAGGTGACCATCATGATGGTCTTGTCGTGCTGGTTCCAATGGTGGAAACGGTTCGAAAAATGGACTCCGTATGGGTACAGAAAAGCCGAAACAAGAAAAGGTCAACGGACTATAAATAGTAAGTGGGCCCAACATGACACGTCATTTGTACTATTCGAGATTGATTTGCGATCGGAGTGAACTAGAGCTTACGGGTGATTTCTGGACGATCTGACCAGTGGATTCGAGATTCGGGAGAGCCAGGTATTCCATTAAACCGACACTTGTTTTGATTTTTGGGTTGGGGGGTTGGTGGGGCCCATGGGGGGCTGTTGTACGGTCTATAGGTGTGGACCGCGGGTTCAGCGGTCGAAATCGTGGGCTCCGACCGCAGGTTTGACTTGGACAGCTGCGGTCAGAGGTCGCGACTGTCGGGCTTGACAGCTGCGGTCTGGACCGCGACTGTCGGTCTTGACAGCCGCGGTCTGGACCGCGACTGTTGGGATTGATAAGACCGGATAAATGAATCCTGCTGTGCGAAGTTTCTCGATCTCTGTTTTGACAGCTGGGAGTTTGGAGGGGTGTATGGGACGCTGTTTCTGATGACCGGGGGTTATCTTAGGCCATGTGTCGATGTGGTGTTCTATAATGGCAGGGTCAAGGCCAGGCATTTCGGTATAGGACCAGGCAAAGACATCACGGAATTCTTTGAAGAGTGCTTTGTACTCGTCAATCTCCTGCTCAGTGCAAGATGCTCCTAAAGCGATGAGTTCGGGGGTGCCCCCGGGGGCAGCAAGATCGATTTGGATAACAGGTGAGATGTTGGCCATGTTACCCTCTTCGAAGGCATCAGGAGCAGGGATAGGGTCCTTGAACCAGTCGACCTTCGGGGGAAGGAAGTCTTTGGATTCCACTGCAAATTGAGGAGCAGTGCTAGAAGGTGGTTCATCTGGGAGAAATTATGAACGATGGTGCATGTCATCCCAGGGATAATCTGGGGCGGTGATAGCCTCAAGAATTTCTTCATCACTGTGGAATGTTCGGGTTGTCAGATCGGTTGCCGGGGGGGTGGTGATGGAAGAAAACATATAAATGGTCTCGAACTCTCCAGAAGAAGAAGAGTCCGGGGGGTGGATTTCCACAATGGGGAGTTGGGTTGCCTCAAGATCCAGATCTAAGGGGAGGATCTCTTCAATGGTGAGGTCTGCCGTCTCCAGATCCAGATCTGGGGAGTGGATCTCCGTAATGGTGAGGGGCGCCGTCTCAATATCGAGATTCTTCATCTCAAAGAGAGCTATTCTGTACTCGGGGAGATCGGGACAGTGATGGGAGTAATGCCCGTAAACATCACATAAGGCACATGAGTGGTTATTGCATAGGGATTTGTCGCGAGGCATAGGGGTTGGATCTAGATGGACAACCGGGATAGTGGGGTCGTCGTCAAGCATTTGCATGTATTCCTTTAATGCTGGTAAATGAGGACATAGGTGAGTCGCATGGCCTAACTCATCGCACAGCGCGCATTTGGGAGGGGCACGGAATACAGGGGGGTTTTTGACTATCTTAGGAGGTGGGACAGCAGTGTAAGGTTGGGGGCCTCTGCCCCCAATGGGTTTGGTGAAAATAGGGGGTGGTTTCACGGGGGTTGACGGGGTAGCGACACCGGGAGGTGGTGTTGCGGGGGTTAACGGAGTAGCGACACTAGGAGGTGGTCGATTAGTAGTGGCAATGGGTTGCACCGGTTGCAGGATGACATCTGGTGTCGGCGGACGAACTGGAGGCGAAAGATACCAAACGGGTAATCCTAGGGTTAAACCAGGGAGGCTAAGGGTAGCCATGACGGGGGCGCTAACCACTCCTGAGGGAGGGAAGAGGAAAGGTATGGTATGTATGGGTGTGGCACCAATGTGGCTAGGTACCAAAGGGGGTTGAGGTAACAACGGTGGTTGATAACTAGAGGTTCTCGTGTGGTGGGACAGAGTCAATAGGTCAGCCACTTCAGTAGTAGTTGACGGTGGTGGGAGAGATGGAAAAGGGGAGGTCATCGGTGTGTCTGAGTAAACTCTGGGCCCCACAGAAGAAACCAAGGAGGTGGAGGCATGCGGAATAAGTTGTTCAACCACGGGGAGCATGGGCCCTATAGAAGAAACGGCTATGTTGGGGGTACCCGAGATGGTTTGTTCAATCATGGGGAGAACGTTTTCGGGTGTCGCGACGGCCTTGGGATCGTGGTACGTGAGTTGTTCAACTTTGACCACGCGTCCCTCATGAGGGAACATCATGATGCGAAAAACGGTAGAAGCAACTGCCCGCATAGCATACATGTAATTGCGACCAAGTAAAAGGTTGTAGTCAAGCTGGGCATTGATAACCTCGATGTTTATCAGGACCATTTTACCAGCCAGCTGGACGGGGACATTGGTTAATAGGCCTTGTGGTTGAGCTGAACGGCCGTCGTAGGCTCGCAACGCAGTGGAGGACAGTTGGAGAGGGGGGGATCCCATTTTCTCCCAGATGGAAATGGGCATGACACATGTAGAGGCACCTTCATCAATAATGCATCGATGGACGACAAAATTCCAGATGGAAACAGAAACTTGGAATGATAAATTGGAAGGTAGGCGGGGTTTGGATTGGTCCAAATCAAATGCCATTAACTGTGAATCATGTGGATCGATAGCCCCAATGGCTGAGAGTAAAGACTTACGCTGCAAAGGGAAATTCCTTAAGACTTCTAATGCAGACATGGCTGCGGGAGATTGGGCTAAATTGTCTACGATGTTGTAGTTTGACGCAGCCCGCGCATTGGGGTTGTTATTGATACGGCGAAGTTGGAAACGGGGTGCTTTGGGAGTTCCATCTAGTGGAGGTGGAGGTATACGTAACGGTTGATCGGTGGGGTGAGCGTTAGTGGGGTTATTGGCGGGTGGTGCTTCCGGGGTGGAGCCATATTGGTTCCGTCGGGTCTGGAGGTTGACCTCATCGGAGGACATCATCAACAGATGGTGGGTACCTGAGTCAGACGGGGGTTGATCAGGTGCAGCATAAGTGATTTGTTGGATAGGCGCAGTAGCTTGAGGGGGAGCCAATGGTTCAGTGTTCACTAATCCTTGGTTTGGTAAGGGGTTTTGTAGTACCAAAGGTGGCTGCTGAGGTTGTGGGGGATGGGGTGGTGCTTGAGGAGCCTCCTGTCCTGGGTGCAATCTATCAGCAGCCAAAAGTTGTTGAACTCGCTCCATAAGTGGACAAAAATGTGTGTAGTGGCCATAGACCCCGCAAACAGAACAAGGAAAGTTGGTTCACAAATTAGGGTTTTTAGCCTGCTTGGGCGGGCGATCAGGGTTTTGGTTGGGAGCGGCCGTGTTATGGTTAGCGGGGGGATTAGGGTGTTGACCAGCTTGCTCGGTCTGTTGGTTGTTCCCACGGTTGCGGCCTCTGCCGCGGTTTTGTTGGCCTTGGTTGCGTTGGTTGTTCTAGTTTAGCGGCAGGTTTTCTTGGGCGTAAACCTGTCCTTGGGTAGTAGGTGGATTCTGAGTTTGCGCAGGTGCGGGAGCAGGCTGCGGTGGATAATATGGAGGTGGAGGCTGCACTGGCGCGGCTCCTTGAGGGGGTTGTTGATAGTGCTGTGGAGCGGGCTGTGGGTTTTCCGCAGGGGCTGGCTGTGGCTAATAATAATGAGGTTGGGATTGTGGCGGCGCAAGAGCTGGTGTAGCCTGCTGGTGATAGTATGGCTGAGGTGCGACCGAGGAGGGGTAAGCGGAAGTCATATTTCCGAAACACTGAGGTGGACATGAGGGTCCATGGGTATGGTGTTGATGGGGCATGTGAGCGTACGAGTTGGTTGCTCCGGACTGTGATGTAGCCCGTGAAAGTTCAGGTCCAGGAGTAGGATGGGCTATGGAAAAGGGCTGAGGCTGCGAAGAGAGGCGGCCAATGATGCCATCGGCAGCGTGGGATGCTCCCGGTGCATCGTGATGTGGGGGATCGCCTCGAGGGGCGTCCGGTATGATGGGGTAAAGATAACCCGACTGGGCATAAATGAGATCGAACTGCTGGGCTTTAAGGATAGCCTCTTCCTCCGACTGGGGTCGTTCGGCTGCCACATCCTTAGCAATGAGCGGAAGGAGGGACTTGAGGAACCAATCTAGGAATATCCGGTCATCTAGCTTGATTTTGCATAAGCTACAGCGTCGTCGCCATTCATGGATGTGGTCTGTGATATGGGTGGCCGTGTTCTGTCTGCATGATAGGAGGATCTCGATGCCTGCGTCATAGTGGACAGGTAATTGGAAGAACTGGAGGAAGGTCAAGGCCAGGGATGTAAAGGTGGTGTGGGTTCCGTGGGGTTGCTCGATATACCATTTGGCAGCCGATCCAGTGAAAGTGGGCTGTAATAAACGGAGGCAAATGGAGTCGTCTACTATGGAATTGGAGGAACACCATAGATGGAAAGACATGATATGGTTCTGTGGGTCCTCACCTGTCTTACCCTCAAACTTAGGGATGTCAGAGGGGAGTTTGGTAGGCATGTGGGGCCACACAGGGTTGTGCCGGATGGGGTCGTTGGTTAACCTGGCTAGGTCAGGTAGGTTGAGGCTAGCCATGTATGGAAAACTGGATGAAGGGTGTGGCACGGTAGTGGGTTGGACCACGTTGGGGCCCATGCCCCCATGTGGAGGGGTAATGTGAGGGAAGTTACCCCCAAGTGGGGGAACTACGGTGGCATGAGAAGGTCCTGCGCCACCAAGGGTGGTAGGAGTTACTAATGGAGTGGGTATGGGTATTCCTGCCGTGGGAATAGGTACGGTGAGGGGAATGGTAGACAGGCCTCCCGTGGAGGGAATACCCATGATAGGTGTAGTAACTGGTATAGTGGTGGATGTACCACCGGTGGTCCCTATAATGAAGGGATTGGGATTCACGCCAGCCATGGGGCTAGTGGGGGCAGTGTAAAGATTGTTCTCGA
>LPNX010761201.1:49459-65852 GCA_001517045.1 Pseudotsuga menziesii | reverse complement strand
GATTGTGTGCGTGTGAGGTTATGAATCCAAAATAGTTACTCAATAACAATAATAATGTAGGAAAAACTTTAAAAAATTTTACCATGCGAATTTTTTTTTTTCTTTTTCTGAAATAAATAATGCTAAATTTTTTTTTTAAACAATTCTGTAAACAAGGGACAGAAATGGCTATAGGGCTACAAGTGGAATAGGTGGCTGTGCAAGTGCAGGAAAAATGGAGGCAAAGTGGCTGGGTTTCAGCGTGGAAACAAGGGCAAAAAACAGTTCGCGGACCGCGGGTATGGAGCGGACTCGCGCGGTCGAACCGCGGGTTTGAAGGCAACAGTCGTGGTCTAGGTCGTGGGTTTTTTTGCTACAGTGGTGGTCGGACCGCGGGTTTGGAGTGAACAGGCGTGGTCTAGGTCGCGGGTTTCTGGCTGACAGATGCGGTCGGATCGCGGCTGTGGGCTGAAAAAACGTGGTCGGGACGCAACTGGGAAATATCAAAGACGCGTCCAGGACGCAGGAAAAAAGCCGACAGTGGCGGGCTGGTCGCGGGTTAGGGCCGGAAATGCGCAGTCGGGCCGCGACTGTGAAATATCAAAGATGCGTCCAGGATGCAGGAAAAAAGCCGACAGCGGCGGGCTGGTCGCGGGTTAGGGCCGGAAATGCGCGGTCAGGCCGCGACTGCGGAAGAAAAAAGTGCGGTTTCCGGCGGCCGAAAACGACAGCCGAAAGTACAGTACGGAAAAATTAAATTAAAAAAGACAGTGGAGTCGCCAAAACTGTAGCTAGGGTTTTCACCCTAGCTTGTGCGAATGAGCACCTACTAAGGAATATGGATTCCTTAGTAGTAGTTCAATGATATATGAATTAAATAATGATAAACTGAAACGAAAGCTAATCTAAATACGTTCTTGAAGATAGAACAGTAAAAAGAAAATAACATGAAACAATACGGTGAAAAGTGAATAACATGAAGCAAAAACAGTAAATAATAAATAATGATTTTTATTGATGTTACCTCCGGTGTGGAGGTTGGTGAAGTCCGTTGCGCTGGTCCGATGTCGGTGGCTTCGAGCTCCAAGATGCCTCTTCCCTTTCTCTGGTGGTGGAAATGGGCCAAAAAGAGTCCTCAATGGTGAAAATAGCTTAATGGTAAGATAGGGTTTCAAGAATAATTTCGGCAGAGGGAGGATGCTTATGATAATGGGTATGGAATAATGGGTCTCCATCACTTATTTATAAAACCATGTGGTTTAGGTCAGCTTTTTAGGGTTTTAGCTGTTTAGGGTTTCAGCTATTTGGGGTTTCTTCTTTTTCCTCATTATTTTACATTTTTTATTCCTTTTTGGATATTTTTTGGAGGAAAAAAGGATTTTATAGCCTTTTGGAGGCATTTTAAGCTTTTTGGTGACCTTTTAGATGGTTTTATGGGTTTTTTATGGAGATATGGTAGGAAAGCGGACAAATGAGCCATGTAATGGGGTAGATGAGGTAGTTAACCATTTTTGGGTGTTAACAGGGGGGGTGCTCCTTCATGTGTCAGTAAGAGCAAGTGGATACTTCGGAGGGAGGGTACCGCTTGAAACGTCACCCAGTTCCCTTCCAATGGTCGACGTATGACAAGATGTCAGCCAGGATATGTTTCACTTCCTAGTCGACTCCATATACTGTAGTCACCAGCTCTTAGTCAAAGGTCTTCTTCGACAATAGTCTGTATTCTGGTACATGGATTTAATGGGGAAAGGGTTGGTCCTTCATCAGGAACTCTTAATTGGAGAGCTTCTGGATGCTCTATCCGCACTTATTCTTCCTTAGGGGATGCCTCATTCTCTACGCCCTCTTCATGTCGGTCATGACTTAACTCTGGTGGAATATCCTCGCAGTCGGTCTCCCTAGGGTTTTGTCCTTGATGTAGCCCTACAGCTCTTTCATGTCTAACTTCCCTTCTCTGGTGTCTTGCATCCCTTTCAAGTTTCTGATTGTTCGACATAATTTCATACGATACTATTTTCTTAAGGTCCTCTTTGGTCGACTTCTCATTACTGGTGACTAATACTAGATTCTCGTCGACTAGGATCCACTACGCTTTTCCTTCGACACATGACCAGCTACCCCCCCATAGCCTACCTGACACTTTTAGAAAGCCCAGATAGTTTGGTCTAATTGCTTAGGAAGTACTCCCACTCCCTTTCGGCAATGAATTTCTCCCACTTCTTTTTCTTTTCCGCCCAGTTCGAGTTTGTAGGCGGTTCGAGGAGTGGTGGACGAGGTTCGACAATATGGGCTACCCCTTTCTCGATTAAGAATTTGAACAGCAAAGTTGGTAGGGAACACAAAAACTGTTCAGTGAATTCTATGTAAAACTTCTTCTTAACACATTCCATGGAAGTTTTGTCTTTGACTGCTTGTTCCTCATAGAAGTCGTCGGTGATTTTCTCGAACCAGTCCGACAGATTTGTGTGGCCTCCCCTGATCATTTTTTGTAGAAACTGTTCCTCTTTAGTTGCGTCTGATTTTCTCATCCAGAATTTGTTTCAGTAGTTGTGGCACAGATTTGACAAACTTTTCGTGTGTTTCAGTGAAAAATGTTGCTTTGGCTTCAGCGACTATTAATCTGTTCCTACGTGCATAATTTTTCAAATAATTGGCAATTAATCTGGTATCATATGTGAGCATATATTCTAGACATGTACTACCAGCAACGGAACCAATGTTGTAATCTCACAGATCACATAAGGTTACCAATAATACATACTAAAACATACATAAATATAAACAGAGACAAGAGACAAGAACAGATAGAATGAAACAGATTATATTATTGTAGTGAGTTCATACAAAGCAAAGAACTGAACTGGGTTCTTGTTTGGCTCAATAGCCTAATATATACAAGTTACAAACAGTTACAAAATAACTACCTGTCGGTTTGGTGAACCGACACGACTATTAGTTAGCTGACGTAATCATCTAGTTTAGTTGGCCAACCGACTTAGTCGGCTGATCGACTAAGTCGGCCCATCGACTTAGTCAGCTAATCAACTAAATTGGTCTTCGTTCAAGTCGACTAATGTCGACTTACGCCTTCTACAGGCAGTATCAGAGGCATCTGAAGAAATATGGAAGGGCAGGGTCCAATTAGGTCCCCTTAAGATGGGAGATGTGGACAAATTCTCTTTAAGCTAGTTGAATGCTGTCTAGCATGCTGTATTCCACACAAACTGTGCATCCTTCATTAGCAGAGAAAACAAAGGAGAAGCCAGTTTGGAGAAATTTTCTATAAACCTTCGATAATGTCCACCATGTCCCAGAAAACTTCGCACCTCTTTCTGAGTTGAAGGGGTAGGTTTATTCTTTATCACCTTGATTTTTGAAGGGTCTACCTGAATTCCATGGGTAGAGATAAAATGCCCTAATACCACCCCCTCACTCATCATCATATGGAACTTTTCAGTGCTTAATGAGAGCTGAGTCTGTTCACAGCGAATTAAAACCTTCTTTAAATTTTCCAGTGCTTCCTCAAAGTCCCTACCATAGGGAGTAAAATCATCCATAAAGATTTCCATACTATCATTGACTAATTCAGAGAATATGCCAATTACAGCTCTTTGAAACATTGCTGGTGCGTTACATAAACCAAAGGGGAGCACTCTGTAGGCAAACGTTCCCCAGGGACAAGTGAAGGTGGTTTTATCCTGATCCTCAGGAGCAATCTGAATTTGGTTGTACCCACTGAACCCATCTAGGAAGGAGAAGAACTTCTTCCCTGATAGGGTATCAAGTACTTGGTCAATAAAGGGCAAAGGGAATTGATCCTTTTGAGTTGCTTTGTTCAGTTCCCTATAATCAACACAGACCCTCCATTTACCATTTTTCTTGGGAACAATTATGAGTGGAGAGACCCACTCACTATCTGAAATAGGATATATAAATCCTGCTTCCAAAAGTTTCTGGATTTCTTCCTTCACTATATCCCTCAGATTTGGGTTCATGCGTCGTTGGGGTTGACACACAGGCTGGGAGTCACTTTTAATATAAATATGATGGGTGCACAGATTAGAGGGAATACCCCTCATATCTATATACTCCCAGGCGAACGCCCCCTTGTGTTCTTTCAAGAGACTGATCAGGCGTTTCTGTTCCTCTAAGGAGAGACTAGGATTGATATTCAAAGTTCTTCCAGGATCTACCTCAATAGGAATACTTTTTGAATTTTCCAAAACTGGGATTATATTTGTGTCACTAACTAGGGATTCTTCCGTAAGATTTTCTTGTTCTTCCTTGCCCAGGGTAGTGTTCAGGATTTGATAGACCTCTCTATTCACTGAAGTGGGTTCACTAATAAAATTACTAATAGTATCATCTTCTATTTCATTTTTAAAATTTAAGGCCTTCCTTATAGTTAATAGTGGTTGAACATCCTCCTCCTCCTCCTGCTCTATCCAAAGGGAAGTCTTAGCCTCTAGACTTGGCTGAGTTGGAGGATCATAAAGGGTGAGGTTTTTAGTATCCGTACCATTAGATATAGTCATGGATCCCAATCGACAGCTGATGCAAGCATCAGTTGTGGCCAACCAAGGCCTCCCCAGGATCAATGGGTGTCCCCCCAGCTGTGATTTTGGTTGTAATACCAAAAAGTCAGCTGGGTACTCCCATGAATCTACTGAGATGACAAGGTCATCCAGAATCGCTTCGGGTCTAATGGTGGATCTGTCTGCTAATTCCAAAATGGTAGGGGTCGGTCTAAGATTAGTGAGCCCAAGATTCTTTATAGTCTCTATTGTTATGACATTGATTGCTGCTCCTAGATCCACTAGCACGTTGGGTATCTGTGTCTATCCTATCTGTATAGTGACAGTAGGATTTCGAGGGTCATCATACTTAGTCACAGGGGCTTTTCCTGTTATCAAGGCAGATAAATTCCCTATGACATGAACAGTGGGAGGATCCCTGGGTTTCCTTCCTGGTTTCTTAGTGCATAGGTCCCGAACTGTTCTAGCGTAAATAGGCACATCTTGAAGAGCTTGAAGAAGGGGGATTTTGACATAAAGGTTCCTTAACTCTCCTAGGAGGTTAAACTGAGGTTTCCCCCCCATTCTTGGTAGCATTAGTCTCTACGGGTATGGTGGTTGCTTTTTCAACTAGGTAGGCTGCGTATTGTCTGATTTATCATTGGATGTTTCAGCCGTCCCTTCTAAGGGATGCTCAACATCTTCAATGATAGGAACTGTATCGAATGGATGCTGTGAACTCCCCTCTTCTTTATGCATAGAAGGCGAAACATCTTCTGTAATTACGAGTTCTACTATTTTCCTAGATCGTAAATGAATATCATTACAGGGTACAGGGGAAAGAGAGTAGGCTGGCATGTTGACAGTCTCCAATTGATGGACTACTTTATTATTCGGGTTGGGATTAGGTTGGGCAGGCAGCTGAGGTCGTATTGGTATATTAGGGACAGAATTGTTCTGCAACTGTTGAGGTGGATATTGAGGATATTGAGGAAATTGAGGATATTGAGGAGAATATGGTGACTGTTGATGTGGAGGTGGTTGAGGAAACTGGTTCCCGGGATGGAATTTCCTCCATCTAGGAGACCACGATGTAGGTTGAGGTAGTGGCTGTGTCCAAGGACTCCATGAGTTATAATTTTTCATTGTAGGTTGGGGAGGATTCCACTGAGCATAATTTGAAGGGAATTGTGTATTCACGTTTTGCATGTTATTATTCCAATTGCTCATATTATTCAAAAATGGAAACGAGTCTGGAGGCATACCTTGATTTCGAGGCTGCCAAGGTTTCTTCTGCGTAATGAAATAGGTTGATTCCACCTATGGAGTTGATGCTTGCAGAACAACCTCCACTTGGGGAAGTGAGGGACATTCTTTCATATCATGGTTCAGCTCACACAGCTGACATACTTCTGTTTTGTCAAGTAGGCATTCTCTCAACGGATGATTCTTTCTGCATCGAGGGAAGAACACACCTAGTGTAAGATCCTCCACTGCCTGTTTTTGTTTTTCCTTCAAAACATCGATCTCCGAAGAGATGGAGCTCATCATTTCTATTTTAAAATTTTCAAGGAGATTGCCTAGCTCTGCACGGGTATCTCCTCCATTGGATGACTTTTGATTTCTGTCGAAGACATCACGTTCTAGCTTATCTCATTTATCCTGCTTATTGTTCTTGGAAGATCCCCTGGAGTATCTCTTACATAGTTCCAGAATTTTTTTGAAAGGTTCTTTGGAGATATCTCCCTTACCTAGCAGGTTTAACACGTCTAAACAATCATCCCTAATCCCACGAAGCAATATTACTTTGAGCACGTCCAGCCCCATGTTCGTCTGCCCGACTCTCTGCACATTGTACAGCAGCCTTTCCATAAAATCCTCCAAACTTTTGTCCTCCTTCTGCACCATTTTAAATAATTCCTCTCTCTTGTCCTTGGTGTTGTAATATTATTGATATTTCTCCAGGAACACCAGTTTCATTTTATCCCAATTAGAAATGGTTCCTCCCCCAAGGCTCATGAACCAGCGTAATGCATTGTCCTTCAAGGTAGCACGAAAAAGTTTTATCTTTTGGGCATCGATGATATAATCATAGCTGCGACAGAGGATATCGAATTCAAAAAGGAATTCATCTGGGTCTTCTGCCACCCTTCCATGGAAGCGAGGTAACACTGATGGTGAGATATTTTTCATAGGAGCTGTCCCTTCTAGCTGCTGAATTGGAAATTGAAATGTAGCCATTGTTCCTTCAGGAAGGGAGTGATTTTCATGATGATCATTTTCCCCCATTGCCTCTTCCTCGTCTAACTCGTGTCTGTTACTCATCTCCTTTTCTATTTTCTCCTCTTCGTTCGTTCCTGTGTTCTTTTCCTCGTTCTTCTCTTCGTCCTTCTTCTGTTCCTCATTCTTTTCCTTGTTTTTCCATTGATCCTCGAACTTCTGGTGGAACTGATCCCACTCTTCTTTAGTTACAACCTTCCTGTTAACGTGGTAGGTTGGACCTCTACCAGCCGGTCCAGTTGTAACAGCTGTGTCCTTTTCTATAGGGATATTCGAGGAAGTCGCAGCTGCTCGTGTATTCTCCACCGTGGATCCTGACGCTGGT
The DNA here is from genome assembly GCA_001517045.1 of Pseudotsuga menziesii. Classification (NCBI taxonomy): domain Eukaryota; kingdom Viridiplantae; phylum Streptophyta; class Pinopsida; order Pinales; family Pinaceae; genus Pseudotsuga; species Pseudotsuga menziesii. The sequence continues at coordinate 58,754 of LPNX010761201.1, read as the reverse complement.
GCCCCAGGATCGGCAGGGTTTCTTCTGATAGGATTTTCTTGATGACGAGCCTTGGTGGATGAATCAATTCTATCAACAAGATCGTCAATGAACGTCCTTCTGCCCAATGGTAATCCTCGACCATGACCCGAGCCACTTGCACTATTAGTATTTTGTGGGGTTTGGGGAGTTGGGAGGTGATCGTGTTTTACCCTCCTCGTATTCATGCAACCCAAATCATTTCAGTAAAAAGAATAGAAACGACTGACTAGAACAATTACCAGATGCAACTAATGATAGTGTTTAAGTTTTATCCTTCCCCGACAACGACGCCAAAATGTCGAGCACCCTATATGCAAATAGATTATTATCAACACACACAGAGCATATGAGATTTATTGTCAACCTGATAAAGTCTTTTATTTCAAAGGATAAATGCACAGTCTATGCTTAAACACTAAATCACTGTAATTGAACACTTTTATCTTCTAACAACTATGTCCATCCCAAGAACCTGTGTAATCCCATTCATCTTCTAAATACTACAAATTCAATTTCTTCCTACCATGTATCAACGAGAAATGATATCAGATTCAAACAACAATTGCAGATAAAAAGGAAATCCTATTCACATCCCATAACAAGTAGTTTGCCTATTCAATCTAATCACTCTTGAAATCCATAAGCATAAACTGAATGTAATCTAGAAATTCAATTGCAAAAGATTGAGTTCAGCTATTCTAAAGAATTGAATTACAGGAATGAAAATCAACAATTATAACAGTAAAGATAATTGCAAGGATTCATGGGATAACAACTTAAACTATGAGATGAATAGAGCTATGTACAACTATCACATGAATTGCATAAAGAAAGTTACCTACTCAGTCGACTGTCACTCTGTACCAATTACCAATCTCAAGAAAATGTAATCCCAATTGTACTGCAAATCCACACTTACTACTGCTGCATACAAAGGAAATATAATCAACAAAACATCACACAACAATGAATTCAGAAATCCTACTTTAACTCAGTAATCTCTGGGGAAGGAGGGCCCAGCCTTACACAGAGATGCTGGATGAACAACGTAACGCTCCTCTAGATCAAAAGTAACTCCTTGTATTAAAAGAAAGAATGATTACAAATTGCTTCCACTGTTAATACAATGAATGAATTATCTCCTTTCCAACCCCCTGGGTTGAGACATCTCCTCAGATTTATACATGTAGATCATAACATCCGATCCTATTAAAGGGAAGCCATGAAGATCTCTGATCTTTAGGCGCCCTAAATAATACTGGTTGTTACAAACGTGGCATAGTAAAGACATAGAAAGCTGCAAGAAAGTTGTTGACTGGCCCAGGAGTGGTGATCTTTTCAGGTCACCATTATATTCGAGCAGCCATGTACTAAAGATCCCCAATTGTAGTGCATTCTGTTACAGCTGCCCTGTCACAGCTCTGCTTGGGATGTTGCATTAGAAACACGTGCCTTAATTGATGATCGGAGGGCTAAGGATCCTTTTGAATAGCGAATGTCCCTCTTTTCAAGACTTGTTCAGCTCCACTTCCCTGCAGTCCACTTATCTCAAACTACCTTGGTAGTTTGGGAAATAAAGTGAGGACAACAGGTCTGATTGGCATGCTGAATGGTGTAAGACAGGGGAAAATAAGGTGATTAAGGATGGTTAAAAAGGACCAATTCTAGGCTCAACATGGGGGATTTTCTTAGATTTAGTAAGCCTGCTTTTGACTAGATTCGAATGACATCTTCATGTATTCGAATCCCTCATGTAATTATTTATTGTGGTAGCCTATGACTTCATAGGGTTGGCTATTGTACACTTATTCAATACATATTAGTGTTCAGCTCCATATTCATTCTCTTTTGTGAGTAATTTTGCATGTGCAATTGGCAATTGATGTGAGTGTAATTGTTCTAACACTGGGTTCAATTTCCACATGGTATTAGAGCCTTTGTAGATAGATTTCTCTCCTTCCATTTTTTTTTGCAGGTTCGACATCATTGACTGGGAGCCTTCTACTGACTGCCGGGACAATTTCTGAGCTATGGATCAATCTCAGAAGATCATCCTGACTCCATTTAACTTCTTTGAATGGAAAGCAGAGATGGAGATACTATTGAGAGATAAATGCCTCTACAGAGTGGCTATGGCAACAGAATCAGAGCCCAATGCAGCTACAGAGAGGATAAAATGGCACAACAGGAGGGATGAGGCCTATGGTCTCTTTTGTCTGAGTATATCCAGAGACCTCCTTTTCCATCTTGATGGATTGACATCATCGAATGAAGTATGGGAGAAGCTTGTTGATATTTTTGGAAAGACATATGATATGGGACATAAAATAAAAAATGAACTAATCTCCCTGAGTCCTAATAGCTTTGAATCCCTACAACTCTATTTTTCCAAGTTCAAAGCACTTGTTTTGCAGCTAAAACAATGTGGGATCGAAAAGAAGGATGATCAGCTGGTCTTGGCCATACTCTTGAAGCTTGGCCCTGACTATTTAGTGTTTGTTTCAACCTTCTATGCCACAAAGTTGACAGCTCGAGCCTGGAAGATGCCTAGCCTTGCAGATTTCATGGAATCTCTCACACAAGAACAAGATAAGTTGGTGATGATGGGCACCATCAAGCCATCCAAAGACCAAGTCTTGCTCTAGTTGCTGGAGATTTGAGGGTGGATTCAAAAATAAAAAAGAAATCTAAAAATCCACCTAAGCAAAAGAGAGACAAGAACAAGTCTTCGGAGGAGCCTCAAGGTTCCAAGAAGAACTACTAGAAGAAGAAGAACAAAGGAGAAATGAGCAAGTGCGCATATTGTAGTAAGGGAAATCATTCTGAGAGCTACTGCATGAAGAAGCAAATAGACATGCTAACCCAACTCTTGGAGAAGAATGGCATCTCCCTTCCAGATAGCTCAAAGAAGAGGGAAGGAGGATCAAGTTCAGAAGACAGAGAGAGAGTTCATGCATTGGTTGCTGGTACATCAAGCTCACCTAGTTTCATCATTGATTCTGGAGCTTCAAGACATATGGTTTCGACCAAGGAGGAATTCACCTCTCTTGACATGTCGAAAGGTCCACCAATAATACTAGGAGATGACTCTCTCACTGAAATTTTGGGCAAAGGGAGGATTGATCTTGATCATGGTAAGTTCAGCAATGTGTTGTATGTTCCAGGTCTTGCCTCTAACCTCTTATTAGTGTATCAGATGACCCACACAGGGTCTCCAAATAAGGTCATATTCTCCCCTGATGAAGTTGAGATCACAGAGATCTCAAGTGGTAAAGTCATTGCAAAAGGTGTTGCAAATCATACTTCGAAGGTATACATGTTCTCACACTTCCTACCCTACTCAAACCCCTCTACTCTTCTGATTCATGCTAATGAGGCAAGCAAGCTTTGGCATGAAATATTTGGCCACCTAAATTACAAGTATCTTTCTGATCTTAGTGAAAAAGAAATGGTCATAGGGTTACCAAAGATTGAGTTTTCCAAAGGAGTCTGTCAAGGTTGCATCTTAGGAAAACACCCAGAGCATAAATTTGAGAGAGCTAGTCATGAGAGAACCTCTGCACCTCTTGATTTGATCCACAGTGATGTTGCTGGTCCATTCCCTCATATGTCCATGAGTCAGGCCAAATATGCATTGACTTTCATAGATGAATTTTCCAGGTATTACTAGGTTTACTTCCTGAAACACAAGTTTGAAGTTTTTGGCCTCTTCAAAGTCTTTAAGGCTTTGGTTGAAAACCAGTCTGGGAGGAAACTCAAGGTCCTCAGCTCTGACAATGGTGGTGAGTATGTCAAGTTTGAGTTTATTCAATATTATGCAGATGCAGGTATTTAGATGCAGCATTCTATCCCTTACACACCATAGTATAATGGTGTTGCTGAGAGGAAGAACAGATCACTAAAAGAGATGGCAACCTGCATGATGGAGGCTAAGACTTTTCCACCAAAGTACTGGGCCAAAGCTATAAACTATGCATCCTATATCTAGAATAGGGTGCCTCATAAACAACTTTATGGTATGACTCCTTTCGAAGCATGGAGTGGGCACAAGCCAGATGTGACCCATTTCAGGATTTTTGGCTCAAGGGCTTGGGCTAGAATTCCAACAGAAAAGAGAAAGGCTTTGCAGCCCCAAAGCCAAGAGTGTCTATTTGTTGGGTACTCTGAAGATTCAAAAGGGTACAAGCTGATCAATTTGAGCACAAACAAATCCTTCATTGAAAGGTGTGTTCAGTTTCAAGAAGAACCCCTAGCAGCAGTGGAAGTTGGAGAATCCTCTTCACCACCAGAACCTCTGAATGTAAGTGAAGAGATAGTTGAACATGCTGATTCTGATATGTTTGATAGTGATGATTTTATTGCAGATCCTAACAGCCCTACAAGTCCAAAATGGGAATCCAATACCATTCATGCAGCTGGAGAACTAGCTGGAAATCCTAATGACCCTATGAGGACTAGATCTCAATTTGAGAGTGCTCTATGCATGAAAGATCCTATGTTTGCTGAGAAATTATATCTAATGGTGGAATCAGATCCTCAGACATATGAATATGCAGTAGAAGATCCAAGATGGCAAGCAGCCATGAAGGAAGAGTTCAGCTCACTCCAGAAGAGCAACACTTGGGAGCTGGTTGATCTTCCCCTAGGGAGGAAGCTACTTCAGTGTAAGTGGGTGTACAAGACCAAATTTGCTGCTGATGGTTCACCTCTAAAGTACAAGGCCATATTGGTAGCCAATGGCTACTCACAGGTTCATGGCATAGATTACAATGAGACCTTTGCACTAGTGGCAAAGATGGACTCCCTTGGGCTAGCCTTAGCCATTGCAGCTTCAAAGCAATGGGAAGTACATCACATGGATGTGAAGTGTGCTTTTCTGAATGGAGATCTCACTGAAGAGATATACATGCAGCAGCCTCAAGGATTTTCTACTAACCCATCTCTTGTGTGTAGGCTAAAGAAGTCATTGTATGGGCTTAAGCAAGCCCCCAGGGCTTGGTATGCCAAGATTGATAGCTTTCTGCTATCACTGAATTTTGTTCGATGCAAATCAGATCCAAATAAATATTTGAAGTTGATTAATGGTTCATTAATGATCATTGTTTTATATGTTGATGACCTCCTCATTACAGGAAGCTCAAAGGATGAAATTGCTTCCTTGAAGGGTGCAATGAACCAAGCCTTCTCCATGACAGATTTGGGGCTTTTGAGCCAATTCTTGGGGCTTGAGATTGCTCAAACCAAAGCTGGAATCAAGGTGCACCAATCCAAGTATGCCTTGTATTTTCTAAACAAATTCAGAATGAAGGATTGCAATCCAAGCAAGACTCCTTTCCGTTCAGGAGTGAAGCTTGAAGAAGCTGATTCTTCACCTATGGTAAACAATACACTGTATAGGCAATTGATTGGATGTTTGTTGTATCTTACACATAATAGAACTGATATTTATTATGCAGTAAGTGTGGATTCTAGATACATGGATCAGCCTCATGAGATCCATTGGAAAGCAGCCAAAAGGATCCTTAACTTTGTTCAAGGAACAAGGACACATGGGATCTTCTATAAAGCAAAATATCATTAGAGGAATTTTGGGGTCTAAAATGGGCCTGCTAAGGAAAATAATAAAATAATAGTTAAAATAATAAAATAATGGTTAAAATAATAAAATAATATTAATTAATTTTGGAGGAAGAAAGAAAAAAACTACTTTTTGTGTTCGTATTTTCGACATATCTCCCTGTGTTTTTACTCAAATTTCGATCGGGAGAGCTCATTGGATGCGGAATTTGATTCCGCATCCAATGAGTACCCACACTGCATACTTTTGATGGACCCCGCTACCCCAAAAACAAGAAATACCTGAAAAAATGTGATGATGATGTCATCATCACGTTTTTTTCAGCTATTTCTTGTTTTTGGGGTAGAGGGGTCCGTCAAAAGTATGCAATGTGGGTACTCGTTGGATGCAGAATCAAATTCCACATCGAACGAGCTCTCCCGATCAAAATTTGAGTAAAAACACAATGAGATATGTCGAAAATACGAACAAAAAAAGTAGTTTTTTTTAATGACAAATATGCCATATCAACCATTATGGTTGACTTATTTTATTGAAATTCTATTGGTTCTTGAATTCCAACTCACAAAAACTTATTTTGGCACATTTTCTTATAAGGCCCATTTTAGACCCCAAATTTCCTCTAATGGATATTGATCTGATTGGGTTTACTGATAGTGATTGGGCAGGTGATAACACAGATAGAAAGTCAACATCAGGATATGTGTTCATGCTTGTAGAAGGGCCAATCAGCTGGTCAAGCAAGAAATAGAGTGCCATTGCACTCTCATCTGAAAAAGCAGAGTACAGAGGAGTTGTAAATGCAACAACTCAACGTTTATGGTTGCAGGGGTTACTTGGAGAGTGTGGCTTCGAATCAGAATACTCAACTACTATCTACTGTGATAATCAGAGTACCATTTGAATCTACAATGATCTATTTCAGAATCAAAGAACCAAACACATTGAGATCCATATGCACTACATCAGACAACTTGTGCATGATGGCACCATTCACCTACTCTTCTGTTCATCTTCAGAACAAGTAGCTGATATCTTCACCAAAGCATTTTGTGAGAATACTTTCAGCAATATCAAATCACTGCTGGGGATTGCTGATCATGCTATGAAGCATGAGTGATGACAATATTTCCAAATTTTGTTTTGCAATCCATGTTTAAGGGAGGATTTTCCCACTGGATTTTTGCCTCTTTCCTTGGTTAAATGGACATGCAATATGTAAAGGGTGACTAATCCTTGTTTCTAGGCCCTATAATTTTCTGATATTTTACTCATAAGTCAGGCTTAAGGGGGGGTGTGTTAGAATAATCAACCCATAGTTAGCTACCTTAGACATTAATTAATCCATTTTTGTCTTATTTGCCTAGTTTCCATATTCCACCTTATGCAAGTTGTCATCTACACATCCATAGTGGCCCAACTTGCTAATTTTGAGTCATGGAGCACTTGGGAAACCTCATGGAATCAAATCTACTTTATTCCTGGCCTCCCTAGTGCATGTCTACTTTTTTTGCTTTATTGTCTTCTTTTTCAGTGTTTTAAGGCAAATGGGAAAGCTTGACTAGGTGAAGTTAACTTGTTTTTTGTCCTCCACATCCTCCACTCTTTTCTCCCATGAAAAGCATGTATGATTTCTCCTTCCATCCACTATTATCTTTCCTAATTGATTTTTCCAATTCGTGAGCTCCTAGACAGTTTTGGAAACTGCTTTATGCACCTATGGGGTATTTGCTTAGATTTAGTAAGCCTGCTTTTGACTAGATTTGAATGGCATCTTCATGCATTCGAATACCTCATGTAATTATTTATTGTGGCATCCTATGACTTCACAAGGTTGGCTATTGTACACTTATTCAATAAAAATTAGTGTTCAGCTCCATATTCAGTCTCTTTTGTGAGTAATTTTGCATGTGCAATTGGCAATTGATGTGAGTGTAATTGTTCTAACACTAGGTTCAATTTCCACAATTCCTTGTAGGATTTTTTAGCTTACAATACTTTCCATATGCCCATGGTTATTACATTTATAGCATTCTATGTCATATTGTTGGAGTAGTGAAAACATATTCTTATTTCCCTTGGTCTTAATGCTTGATGGGTTTTTCTTATATTTAGATTCCTTTCTTTTAGTTCTGTAGTTTAAAGCTTTATGACCAAAATTATTACAAGAATAGCAGTAACCTAAAAATATTTGTAGATATCTATTTGGTCTTTTGGGTGCTATATTATTTATGTTTTCATCTTGAGAAATTAAGCTAGCTTTCTTATTTACTTCTCTTTTAAATGGAGTCTTCAATATTTCAGCATAACGTTTCTTACCTCCTTTTTGATTGGTGATAGGAAAATTTTCTAGCTTCTTTTCTTTAACAAACACCAAACAATACTTATCATTTGATGGTTTTTGGCTACTCAGAATGTCATCTAGAATCCTTGAGTTGTTCTCAAACTTTGATTTGATGGATCCTCCATCAAGCTTTCTCTCGAATTATGTGCTCTTCTTTGCAAGTTTTTCATACTCTTGTATTATTTGTTTGAGCTTAAGGTTTAGATCCTTTTCAACCTTTTGGGCTTCTAGAAGTTGGGATTCCAACTGACCGATGATAAGATTCGATTGTTTGTTCTTCTTTATGCTTTTGTCAAGTTCTTCAAGAGCTCTGACACGTTCAGCTCTTAGGTCTACTTATCCTTCTACATCTGAGTCACTATTTTAGGTTTGAGTGTCTAGACCCATAAATAATCCTCCAGTTTACTCATCTTCACTCTCATATGAATCTTCACTATCTTCCATGGTGTAAACAATTTTCTTGTTCCCATAGGGTTTTTCTCGCTTCCTAGTTTACCTCTTCTAAATTTTGAAGTTTCTTTTTCTTCATTCTCATCTTGTTTAGTGTAGGTGCAGTTTGAGGCAAAATGTCCAATCCTTCCACAACTAAAATAGTTTAAAGGTGATTTTCCCTTGTAATTTCTTTTCCCTTTCTCAAGTTTACTGATGAAAAGAGATTCCTCATCATTTGGATTTTCTGATTGATTTTTTAAGGTGGACTTAAAGGATGCTTCCTTTCTTGAAGATCCATTTTGTCCTGTTCTCATTTCATATGCAGTGACAATCCCATGTAGCTCATCCATTGTCATCTTTTTAAGATCATATCATTCTTCTAAGGTGGATACTTTTGGGTTATACCTCATTGGTAATGTTATTAGTACTTTACTTACCACTACCTTTTCTTTTAGTTTTCCTCCAAGCCCTGTGATTGCATTAACAACTTCATCTACATGAAAAAGATACTCCCCAATATTCTCTTCTTCTTTCATCTTAAGACTTTCAAACTGACTTCTATATGTTTCAAGTTTGGATTCTTTGACTTTATATTCTCCTTCATAGATTAGTTTTAATTTACCCCAAGCTTTTTTGGGCAGATGTGAATTGCATAACTTTAGTAAATACTGATTGTGTTAAGCCACTTAAGATTGCGTTTAGAGCTTTGGCATTACCTTCATATTCTCCTAGTTCAACTGTGTCTGTAGGGTATAGGTTTCCAATGTTAAGTTATTTTTTTCAATTTCTACCCAAACCTTCCATCCTAGGGACATTAGATGACATCTTATTCTAACACTCCAGTACACATAGTTCTCTCTGGTAAATAGTGGAGTTTTGTTAGTGGATAGTCCTTCCTATTGATCCATTGTGTTCTTTGA
>LPNX010761201.1:16823-49339 GCA_001517045.1 Pseudotsuga menziesii | reverse complement strand
ATCAGTATTGACCTTTTTTTTTAACTAAAACAAAAAAAAAAAAACAATTATAACATTTATTTTATCGTGGAAACCTCGAAGAGAAAACCGCCAACTCATACTCATTAATAAGATGAATTTACAAAATTGTTTATTTGCTACAACATAAAGGATGCAAGATGCACCCTAGGTTTTTCTTGCAGCTATAGACTAGGATGCCACAACACCCCTTATGGTTTTCTTTCCATTTTTAATAGACAAGGATGCTACGACACCCTGTTCTCCAGCTACAACTGGAACGAGGCTTCAACCCCCCTAAAGACCTATGGTCTTCCCTAGCACTGCCCTGCCACCCTAATATGATTTAATTCAGACTGTGGAATAACTGTAATCTATTCACTATGGACTCTATTAAAATTGTTAACATAGACAGCTCATTTAAATACCTAGTACCTTCATTGTTTCAATGCAACTCTTCCTTGCTACGTCTTTTCGATTTGGGTCTTGACTATTTGTTTAAAAACACACCCAAATAACACTTAGCTTTTCAGTTCATCGTATTCCTTCACCAAATGTTGATGTGTCATTCCTCCCTCAGCCTCAGGTCTCAATTTCGCATCCCTGTTTATCATTCTTTGATATTTCCACAATCCAAAAACTCTTTTTGCAATGATATTTACTAGTTTTAATCGGGGCCGTTGATACTACTGTCAAGTAAAATCTGGACCATAGATCTGTTCTACATATTTCCTCCTTGAAATCCCCTTTTCGTATCAAAATTACCTCACAACGTTTTCCTACCGTTGATCTTCGTCGGGTGTTTTTCCTTACCATCGATCTCTAGTTTGTGGGATGTCAATCATCCTTTTTATCCTTTTTGCAAACTTCTTTCCGCACTCATCTTTTCCTCAATATTTATTCCGCACCATCGATATTTTTGCAGATTCATTTTTGACCATTGATGTTGTGGATTGCGGGATGCAGAATCGCGCTTTTCGATTTTCAGACTTCCGCAATTTCCTTTCCACAATATTCTTTTCTGCAACGGTATTTCTGCACCATTGATCTATTTTTGGTGGGATTGATCTCAGCCATCCGATCTTTCTAGATTGTGGGATGCGGGATGCAGGATGCTTGACCAATTTTCCAAATTTTCCTCCTCGCAACTTTTCCAGGGATAATTTTAGGGGCTAATTTTATCCCAGTGGACTATTTTTCCATGTTTTTCTCCCAAAAAACATTCACCATTTTGCATTTTCTGAAGCCCTGTTTTGCCCAATTTTGATGAGGTAAACGTTTTTCACCCTAAAAATTGCCAAATAATTATATAAATGATATAAAATCCTTGTAAATTAAAATATTTTTCGAAAAATATCGCCAATCATTTTATAGTTGGCGTTTTAAGAATTGGTAATATTCACCAACATTTATACACTTTTAAATAAGTATGGTTCCTTAAAATCATCACTGAACTTTTCCTCCGCAATATTTTCAACCGTCGGATCTTTGCGACCTTATCTATGACCGTCGATTTACTTTTTGGCGTGGATCTCATGGATCTTTGTAGATCTGTTATCACCCTTGCAGCTTCTGTCATGGATCTCTCCTGGACCGTTAGATATTTGTCTACGGTCTTAAGCCCCACCATTTGTTTTGATCTATTACATATTATACAAAAACCGATCCTCATTCAACTTGTTATAGGGTTATTCATTTTCCATTCCTTTGTTATTTTGGATACTTGCAACCTTCAGTCTCCCACTATCTCCATTGGTTATTCCTTTGTCATTTGTGATCACTTTTGACATCAATAACAAATATACGCTCAACAAAGCACACCTTGATTCATTATTTGATGTAGTTGTGAAGAAGGAATCGGAGGCAGTACTTATACAGAACTCTAGCTCGATTAGCACTGGGACACGGATTCGTCATTAGAGGAAATTTCAACTCAAAATGGGCCTTTTAACTTTAACTCAAATTCCATGTCATCATGTGCTAGCCAATGAAATTGATTTAAATTTGAAATACCGTATAGGTATTAAACACTTTTTAAATATAAATTTGGGGATAGGTATCATAAAAAAAACTACTTTTTTTGTTTGTATTTTCGACATATCTCCCCATTTTTCACTCAAATTATGATCGAGAGAGCTCATTGGATGCGGAATTAAATTTCACATTCAGCGAGTCCCCACTCGGCATACTTTTGACGGACCCTGCTACCCAAAAAACAAGAAATACCTGAAAAAACATGATGATGACATCATCATTACATTTTTTAAGGTATTTTTTGTTTCTGGGGCAGCGGGGTCCATCAAAAGTATTCCAAGTGGGTACTTGTTGGATGTGAAATTTAATTCCGCATCCAACGAGCTCTCCCGATCGAAATTTGAGTACAAACACGGGGAGATATGTCGAAAATACAAACAAAAAAATAGTTTTTCTTTTCTTCCTCCAAAATTAATAAATATTAATTTATTATTTTAACTATTATTTTATTAAAAAATTTTAGGAGGCCCATTTTGAGGTGAAATTTCCTCTAATTAATGTGAAAATTCCACTACATGTGGTTGAGACCAATAACAAGGATCTTAATGCCTTCCTGCAGCAGTTACAATATTTTTCCATCGACATCAATGTGTTGTCCACACAAGATTTGGTGCATATGCAGAGGGTCATTAATCAGGATTTGGAAGACATAGAAAAAAGTAGTAGTGGTTAATTCTTGTGATTGCACTAGAAAGAGGCAGAAGCACAGAGAGAGGTTGAAGCCTTGAAGAAGGAACAATACCATTTAATGGCCAGGAGGAGTTGAAAAGGAACAATATCACCTAGTGTTTGAGAAAGTGCATGTTTGGGATAGCAGAGTGCGATTAGAAGATGTAGTTACAAATGCGTGTCAGCACATATATGAGAGCATAGTGGAGATGGATGTGGTGGCAAAATTAGTGAGACTTGGGGTGCTCATTGCACAACTGCAGTGAGACAATACGGAATTGCAGGAAATTTTACATCCAGACACGTTTCTAGAACAAGTAACAGAGAGGAAAAGTGCCATGGAGGACCTGGAAACATAGCTAGAGGAGATGGAACAAGAAGCCAAGAAGGTAGCCAATGTGACTACCCAAATATGGGGCAATGTAGTCCAAGACGAGCAATTGGAGAAACTAATAACACACTTGGAGGAGGCTGAGGGGTAGCTGCAGACATTGAAGACATCACTGAGAATGTTGCCACCATTTTTTTAGATCACCAAGTCTACGGAGTTGAAGGAGTTACATCAGCACATTTCCAAAGAAAAGGAGCGTCAGCAGAGGCACATCACACAATTGGATGAGTTCCAAGAAATTGGCGCACAACTTTCGGTTAAGGAATTCTCTACGCTGCAAAAAGATCAAGAAGGAAAGAAGGAGGTTACTGATAAGATGGTGGAGCACCCATTAGTGCATTATTTGATAGCAAGTCGGGAGATTATTGAGAAGGTCAAAGAATAGGTGAAAGAGATCACTCAACAGTATGAGGACTTCAAGATAATGATCAATGAGTACACCATGTCTAGCTGACATGGCTCGAGGGCAAGCCACAAGATTGTGTTGGGGGCATGTTGGCAGGAGGTTTTGGGATAAGATAGTTGCATAGCATCGCGGATGCTACGCAAGGCCAAAAGATACTGTGCAAGAGGAAACTGATGCACAATTTGGAGTTAGACTATTTGATGTATTGTTTTGTCATATTTTCTAGTTTTGGAAGGCATGTTGTGGAGAGCGGTCACTATTTTGTAGAATCTGTTAAGAATTAGTTAGGAAGTTGGTTAAGTGGACCACCAATGTAAAGGCACAAGCCTATAAGTAGATGTTGAATTGAAAATGTTAGTGACTTCGGAGAGTTCTGATTTTTTCTTCTGAGAACACTTCTTGAACTTGGTAGCAAGGGCTGATTCGTTGTTTTTGAGATAGATCTGAATGAGTTTTGGCACATGTTGATCTATTTTGAGAACTCATGTTTTGCGGTGAAAATTAATATGACATGATGTAGGTTGAAAGGAACTATTGTGTCTTTTACTATCTTTACATTTTAATGCTTTTCGTGATCCAAATGTGACTATAATGTATATCTGTGGTTGATGTGATTTTTTTTTCTTTAAATAATTATAAAGTGCTAGATCTATCTGTGCATCAATATTCTGTTGAGATTCAATTATGTTAATTGTGATATATTGAATGATGACACAATTTTTTTAATAAATACTATGAATTATTATACTTGTGGAATAATTTTGCGCTAATTCATTAAGTGGCCACATGGTCCTCCTCTTTACTATGGAAATGTGGTTCCATCAGCTCTCCCTAGAACATCACGGGTGAGACTTCATCTGCTCTGCAGGTGTTGTCGGGTGGGGTAAAACCTTTCTGGGTTAGTGCTTAGGGATATTGTGGTGGTTTGAGTGTCAACAAAGAGATAACCCCTTGTGGAAATTGAACCCAAGAGATAGAAAAATTACACTCACAAAATTTCAAATCAAACATGCAAAATTCACACCGAAGGAAATTGAAATTGGAGCATAACACTGATCTGTATTCAATAAGTGTACAATAGATAAACTTATGAAGTAATAGGCTGCTGTAATATATAATTACATGAGATATTTGAATGCATAAGGATTCCATTTGAAAATGTCAAAAAGCATGCTTACTAAATCTAGTCAAATCCCCCATAGGTTCATAAAGGAGTTTCCAAATCCACCAAGATGCTCATGAATTGGCTAAGTCAAGTAGGAAAGCTAAAGAGGGATGGAAAGAAAACTCATACATGATTTTATTAGGAGAAAAAGAGGGAGGATGATGTGGTAAAAAAACAAGTCAACAACACCTAGTCTAGCTTTTCCTTTTGCCTTAAATCTCAATAAAACAAGGAGCTTTTTAGGAAAAGCAGATATCTGCTTTGGAGGATTTGGAATAAAGTAGACATGCTAAATATGGTTTCTAGGATGTTTCAAAATCACTCCATCACTCAGTTTTAGCATGTGTTAACTTCTAGGACTTGTAGAAGTCAACTAGCATAGAGTGGAATCTAGGAAACTAGGTAATAAGACAAAAACAATTAAAATTAATGTCTAAGGTAGGTAACTATGGGTTGATTATTCTAACACACCCCATTAAGCCTGAATTTATGAGTAAATATTAGAAAACTATAGGGCCTAGCAACAAGTATTAGTCACCCTTTACATACTGCTTGTCCATACAACCAAGGAAATAGGCAAAAACCCAGTGGGAAAATCCTCTCTTAAACATGGACAAGAAAAACAAAAATTTTGGAAATCTTGTCATCAATCATGCTTCATAGCATGATCAGCAATCCCCAGCAATTATTTGAGATTGTTGAAGGTCTTCTCACAAAAAAAATTTGTGAATATGTCTGCCACTTGTTCTGAAGATGCACAAAAGAGTAGATCAATGGTGCCATCATGCACAAGTTGTCTGATGTAATGCATATGGATCTCAATGTGCTTGGTTCATAGTCTCTAAATTGGATCATTATATATTTTAATGGTGCTATGATTATCACAGTAGATAATAGTTGAAAACTCTGATTCGAAGCCACATTCTCCAAGTATCCCCTGCAACCACAAACATTAAGTTGCTGCATTCACAACTCCTCTGTACTCTGCTTCTATAGATGAGAGTGCTATGGCACTCTGTTTCTTGCTTGACCATCTGATTGGTCCTTCTATAAGCATGAACACATATTCTGATGTATACTTTCGATCTGTGTTGTCACCTGCCCAATCATTGTCAGTAAACCCAGTCAAATCAAGATCAGATTTTGGTTTGTAGAAGATCCCATGAGTTCTTTTTCCTTGAGCAAAATTTAGGATCCTTTTGGATTCTCTCTAATGGATATCATGAGGCTGATCCATGCATATAAAATCCACACTAACTACATAATATATATTAGTTCAAGTGTGTGTAAGATAAAGCGAACAACCAATCAACTGCCTATACAGTGCATTATTTACCATAGGAGAAGAACCTACTTCTTCAAATGTTTCATGTTGAACTTTTTCAAAAAATCCATAGCTTACTTGGACTGATGAAATTTTATTCCATGTTGGGATTGAGCAATTTCAAGACCCAAGAATTGGCTCAACAATCCCAAATCTGTCATAGAAAATGCATGGTTCATTGCATCCTTTAAGGAGACAATCTCTTTCTTTGAACTTCCTGTAATCAAAAGGTAATCCATATACAAGACAATAATCATCAAATAACCATGAATCAGATTCAAATATACATTAGGATCAGAATTGCATCGAACAAAACTCAGTGATAGCAAAAAGCTATCAATCTTGGCATACCAAGCCCTGGGGGCTTGCTTGAGCCGATACAATGATTTCTTTAACCTGCACACTAAATATAGATTTGAAACAAACCCTTTAGGTTGCTGCATGTAAATCTCTTCAATGAGATCTCCATTTATCAAAGCACACTTCACATCCATGTGATGTACCTCCCACTGCTTCAAAGCTGCAATGGCTATAGCTATCCTTATGGAGTCCATCTTTTCCACCAGTGAAAAGGTTTCATTGTAGTAAATACTATGTACTTGTGAGTAGCCCTTGGATACCAATATTGCCTTATATTTCAAAGTTTAACCATCAGCAGCAAACTTAGTCTTTAAAACCCACGTATAATGAACTAGCTTCCTCCTTGGGGGAAGATCAACCAGTTCCCAACTGTTGTTCTTCTAGAGTGAGCTGAATTCTTCTTTGATGGCTGTTTTCCATATTGGATCATATGCTACATATTCATATGTCTATGGATACGATTCAAACATTAGATAGCACTTCTCATCAAATAGAGCATCTTTCACACAAAGGGCACTCTTAAACTGAGATCTAGTCCTCCTAGTGTCACTAGGATTTTTAGCTAGTTCCCGAGCTGCATGAATGGTATTTGATGCACATTTTGGTCTTGTAGGATTGTTAGGATCTGCAATCAAATCATCATTATCATACATATCAGAATTATCAAACTCATTAGTCTCTCCACTTACAATCAATGGATCTGGTGGTGAAGAAGACTCTCTAACTTCAATTGCTACTAAAGGATCTTCTTGGAACTGAACACTTCTTTTAATGAAAGCTTTGTTAGTGCTCAAGTTGATCAGCTTGTACCCTTTTGAATCTTTATAATACCCAAAAATTTGAAACTCTTGGCTTTGGGGTTGCAAAGCCGTCCTCTTTTTAGTTGGAATTCTAGCCCAAGCCTTTGAGCCAAAAATCCTGAAATGGGTCACATCTGGCTTGTGCCCACTACAAGATTTGAAAGGAGTCATACCATTAAGATGCTTATGAGGCACCCTATTCTGGATGTAGGATGCACATTTTATAGCCTCGACCCAAAAATTTGGTGGCAAAGTCTTAGCCTCCATCATGTAGGTTTCCATCTCCTTCAGTGATCTGTTCTTTATCTCAGCAACACCATTTTGCTATGGTGTGTAAGGGATTGAATGTTGCATCTGAATACCTGCATATTTACAATATTAAATGAAATCAGACTTGACATACTCACCACCATTGTCATATCTGAGGATCTCGAGTTTCCTCCCAGACTGGTTTTCAACCAAGGCTCTATGAGGACCCTGCAGTAAACAAGTAATCAAAATACATGATATGGAAGCAGAACTCAAAATCACTTTTATATTAATCGCAAGCCACTTCGAGGGGGCAACCTCCTTTGAGAAATCTCAATACAAAATAACTTCACGGTGACTTCCTTGGCCTCAACACACGCTTATATACTAAAAATAGGCGCCAATACTATGGGTCAAAACCATGGGCCAATATAAACTATGGATCAACAAATACTACAGGCGGCTTACAAAGCATATGTGCCCAACAACAATAACACAAACTATGGATCAACAATTACTATGGGACGACTTACAAAGCATATGCATCCAACAACAATATACTAACATGGTAAAGACATGGGTTCCTAACATCCCCTCCCCTTTAGAAAAAGCTTTGTCTTCAAAGCTTTAGATGTGGAAATTGTCGCTGAATCTGAAGGAGTGGTTCCCACGTAACATCCTCAAGCTGCATTATGTGCCATTGAATTAAGACCTCTGTGATAGAGCAAGAGTGAAGCGGACGAGTGCGCTTATTGAGGACAGCCTCCGGCTCCAAAAAGATGGATCCTTCATTATCTAGTGCTAGTAAAATAGTTTGGCCTTTGATGTTGGTGCCAAGAACTTTCTTCAAACAAGAGACATGAAATACTGGATGAATGCTGGAAGAAGGAAGAAGTTCCACTGGTTCAGCAAAAACACCTGTATATCGATCCAAAATTTGTTGGAGATCCAAAGGAGTAGTGGGGGCCGCTGATGGTTGCATTTGAATGGAATGGAGCTGAGCGATGACACCATGAGAACTCTTCTTAAGGAGATTTTCCATGCGATATGAACTAATGATGTTGAGAGACCCTCGTTGTAATCCTTTCAATGTGTGTTTGTGTCCATTAGGGGAGAACTGCATCCAAAGTTCAGCAAAATCCCATAATATGGGGCCAAGTGTACACAACCATTGAGCACCCAAAACCACATCACATCTGCCTAAGGTCAAGGAAAACATGTCAGAGCGGAGGTTATAATCTCCCATAGAGATACACACATTATGACACTTCCCTTTGCAAGGTAAGGTGCCCCCATTGGCAACCATGACTTCAAAGTTGGAGCAAGGATGGATAAAACAATCAGCTTGTTTGGCGATCCGAGGGTCAATGAAATTATGAGTGCTGCCAGAATCAATGAGTATTGTAAGAGGAAGCTTCTTGAAGTAACCGCGTACCCGCATTGTTTGGGGGGCAGTGACTCCAGCTAAAGCATGGAGGGATATCTCGGGCTGGTCATCCTGAGATGGAGAGTTAGTAGGCGGCTCCTGAGTGTCAACCGGAGCATCCATTGTATCGAAAGCTTCTTCACCAATTTCAGAGGCAGGTGGAGAATCCACATCTAAGAGATAGAGCTTTTGTTGAACACATTGATGTCCCCGACTGAATTTCTCATCACAATTATAACAAATCCCTTTTTCTCTGCGTGCCTGCATCTCTGTTTCAGACAAATTCTTGATTGGAGGTGAGCGAGGAGCTGGCGGAATGGGAGGTCGTTGAGAACCCATATTTCGGAAGGGAACAAAAGGGGATTTGGAGTGCTGTTGGGCTACCATCTTGTCTTCTACCAACTTAGCCAACCCGAGGGCTTCCATCATTGTGTTGGGACAGAACATTTTGACCTCAGAGCAAATTGCATCCTTTAGACCACTGATAAAACAACTCCGGTAGAAGTCATCCGGTAATCCTTTAATGTGATTAGCTAGTTTCTCAAATTCAGTTTAATACTCTTTCACAGTGCCAATTTGGCGAAGTTTAGTGAGAGCTCCTGTGAATTCATCAAAAGCACTAGGACCAAATCATTGCAAAAGAAGCTGGAAAAAATTAGGCCATTTTGGCTCTTCATGAGCCTTAATGTACCAACGATACCATTGAAGAGCTTCCTGTTCCAAATGAAAGGAGGCAAGTGGAACTTGGTGGACATAAAAAGTATTATGAAGACTAAAATACTGTTTTGCATGATAGATCCATCCAGTCGGATCAGTACCATTGAAGCGAGGAAAATCTAGCTTCGGCCCGCAAAAATTGCTAGAAGAAGAGAACCCATTGTTTGATGAAGACTCGGACTGTCGTCTGGTGTTCATAGCTGAATGCTCAAGATGGAGACCGAGAAATTTTTCATCCAGTTCCTAGAGTTTGGCTTGGATGGCTGCAAGTGCTTCCTCCATGGTTTTTGCTCCTGTGTGGGTGCAACCATAACCAGGAGTTTTTTTTTTTTGGTTGGGAAGTGGGTAGAAAAGCAAAAACAGAAACTATTTCAGTAGAGGAAAATATAGATTTGGGAAAAAATCGGAAGGGTAATTTGGGTTTGAGTAAGTTTTGGACACTGTCGAAAGGATAGGGAAGCAAAAAATGGGGATTTTAGGAGCGGGGTGAAAGAATGAGAAAATTTGGTAGAGAGGGACAAAGAAGCAGAATGAGGAAAGGAATACGGTGGCAAAATTTGAAGGCGTTTGGGTGAAAATCGAAGGAGTTATCGCAAACCCTAAAAATAGACAAATGTGGGATTTCAGGTTTTGGGAAGTGGAATTTGGGATAGGGTTTTCAGGAATGAAATATGCAGAATGGAATTGCAGAGGTGTCAGGGAAGTTTCAGGGAAAACAGAGTTGAAACCAAGGCGATATGGCCAAAAAACAGAATTTTATTCCTTTTTTTTTTTTTTTTTTTCAGGAAGGGATCTGCAACGACACGAAAGTGATCGGAAACAGTGGAATCTGCAACGACGCGAAAGTGATCGGCAAAAAATGGATCTACAACGGCGCGGAACTGATTGGCAACAGTTCTGGACAGAGGAAATCTGTGATTATGCAACTGAAAATAGATATGGACCCTAGGTATGTGGGGCTTCCTATCGGTTCAAGGGATTCACTCAGCCACCAATACTGTCTGATGGCTTGCGTATTGGGGCAGTACCCCTCACTCCATGGCTCAGGTAAAACTGGTAACCGCTTGGCCACAAACGACAGCTCTTGGTTTACCTCACGGGTGGGAACTAGTCAATCAGGTAGGGGTCGTTGCCCTTTTCGCTGACAGGTCCTCTCAATGGGCCAGCTACTTCAGGGTTCCTGTGGTACTCCTCACAGTGAGTTTTAGGGCTTATGCCCAAGTACTTCCCACAGTTAAGCGGATAGGGATTATTCCCAGATCCGAACCTGCAACAGAAGCGAAAAAAAAAATTGGGCAGAAATTTCACCCAACGAGCCCAAGAAAGCACT
This sequence comes from Pseudotsuga menziesii, assembly GCA_001517045.1. Lineage (NCBI taxonomy): Eukaryota > Viridiplantae > Streptophyta > Pinopsida > Pinales > Pinaceae > Pseudotsuga > Pseudotsuga menziesii. Next base: position 38,471 of record LPNX010761201.1, on the reverse strand, counting down.
CTGATACTAGATGTGAGGACCTTGCAGCAAAAAAGTAATCAAAATACACGATATGGTTGCAGAACTCAAAATCACTTTTATATTAATCGCAGGCCACTTCGAGGGGGCAACCTCCTTTGAGCAAGATCAATACAAAATAACTTCACGGTGACTTCCTTGGCCTCAACACACACTTATATACTAAAAATAGGCGCCAATACTATGGGTCAAAACCATGGGCCAATATAAACTATGGATCAACAAATACTACAGGAGGCTTACAAAGCATATGCTCCCAACAACAATAACACAAACTATGGATCAACAATTACTATGGGATGACTTACAAAGCATATGCGTCCAACAACAATATACTAACACAGTAAAGACAAGGGTTCCTAACAGGCTCTAAACACTTTGAAAAGCTCAAAAAATTTAGACTTATGCTTTAGGAAGTAAACCCAACAATACCTGGAAAAATCATCTATGAAGGTCAATGCATATTTGGCTTGAATCATGGACATATGAGGGAATGGACCAACAATGTCACTGTGGATTAGCTCAAGAAGTGCAGAGGTTCTCTCATGACTAGCTTTCTCATACTTGTGCTCTGGGTGTTTTCCTAGGATACAACCTTAACCTTGATAGACTCCTTTAGAAAACTTGATATTTGGTAACCCTATGACCATATCATTTTCACTCAAATCAGAAATATACTTGTATTTAATATGGCCAAATATTTCATGCCAAAGCTTGCTTGCTTCATTAGCATGAATCAGAAGAGCAGAGGGGTTTGAGTAGGGTAGAAAATGGGAAAATTTATATACCTTTGAAGTGTGATCTACAACACCTTTTGCTATGACCTTACCATTAGAAATCTTAGTGATTTCAAAATCATCAAGGGAGAAGATGACCTTCTTTGGAGACCCAATATGAGTCATCTGATACACTGACAAGAGATTAGAGGCAAGACCTAGAACATACAACACATTATTGAACTTACCATGGTCAAGATCAATCCTTCCCTTCCCCAAACTGTCAGTGATAGAGTCATCTCCCAAAACTATTGGTGGACCTTTCAACATGTCAAGAGAGGAGAATATCTCTTTTGTCGAAACCATATGTCTCGAAGCTCCAAAGTCTATGATGAAGATAGGTGAGCTTGATGTGCCAGCAACCAAGTCATGTACTCTCTCTCTGTCCTTTGAATTTGATCCTCCTTCCCTCTTCTTTGAGCAACCAGGAAGGGAGATGTTATTCTTGTCTAGGATTTGGGTCAACATGTCAATTTGCTTCTTCATACAAGAGCTCTTAGGATGATATCCCTTATTGCAGTATGTGCACTTGCTCATTTCTCCTTTGTTCTTCTTCTTTTGGGAGTTCTTCTTGGAACCTTGGGGCTCCTCTTGAGACTTGTTCTTGTCTCTCTTTTGCTCAGGTGGATTTTTATCTTTTTTCTTGCTTTTTGAATCCACCCTTGAATCTATAGCAACCAAATCTTGGTATTTGGAAGGTTTGATGGTGCCCATCATCACCAACTTATCTTGTTCTTGTGTGAGGGATTCCATGAACTCTACAAGCTTAGGCATCTTCCAGGCTCAAGCTTTCAACTTGGTGGCATGGAAGGTTGAAACAAACACTGAATAGTTAGGACCAAGCTTAGAAAGTATGGCCAAAACTAGTTTCTCTTCCTTCTTTTTTATTCCACACCGTTTCAACTGCAAAACAAGGCCCTTAAACTTGGAAAAGTAGAGTTGCAATGATTCAAAGCTATTGGGACTCAATGAGATCAGCTCATTCTTGATTTGATTTCCTCTCATCTCATCTCTCTTTACAAAAATATCTTCTAGCTTCTCCCACACTTCATTAGGTGATGTGAATCCATCAATATGGAAGAGGAGGTCTCTTGAAATGCTCAGACACAAAAGACCACAGGACTCATCCCTCCTGTTGTGCCATTTAATTTTCTCTGCAGCTACATTATGCTCTCCTTATGTTGCCATAGTAACCCTATAGAGAAATTTCACTCTGAACAATATCTCCATCTCAACTTTCCACTCAAATAAATTGAATGGAGTCAAGATGATCTTCTAAGATTGGTCCATAGCTCGAAAACTGTGCCCTCTAGTCAGCAGAATGCGCTCCCAGTCAAGATGTCAAACTTGTAATAGAAATACGAAAGGATATAAATCGATCTACAAAGGCTCTGATACCATGTGGAAATTGAACCCAAGAGATAGAACATTTACACTCACAAAATTACTAAACAAACATGCAAAATTCACACCAAAGGAGACTGAAATTGGAGCATAACATTGATATGTATTCAATAAGTGTACAATAGATAAACTTATGAAGTAATGGGATGCTGCAATATATAATTACATGAGATATTCAAATGCATAAGGATTCCATTTGAAAAGGTCAAAAAGCAGGCTTACTAAATCTAGTCAAATCCCCCATAGGTGCATAAAGCAGTTTCCAAATCCACCAAGATGCTCACGAATTGGCTAAGTCAAGTAGGAAATATAAAGAGGGATGGAAAGAAAACTCATACATGATTTTATTAGGAGAAAATGAGGGAGGATGATGTGGGAAAAAAACAAATCAACTACACCTAGTCTAGCTTTTCCTTTTGTCTTAAATCTCAATAAAACAAGCATCTTTTCAGAAAAAGAAGATATGCACTTTGGAGGATCTGGAATAAAGAAGACATGCTAAATATGTTTTCTATGATGTTTCCCAAGTGCTCCATGACACATTTTTAGCATGTGTTGACTTCCCGGACTTGAAGAAGTAAACTAGCATAGAGTGGAATCTAGGAAACTAGGTAATAAGACAAAAATAATTAAAATTAATGTCTAAGGTAGGTAACTATGGGTTGATTATTATAACACCCCTGTCAACTAGGTTTGTGTCAACACATATGTTTCATTTCTTCATATTATGTGTGGACTATCATATACGGTTCTAGTATACACCTTCTAATGATACCCCCTTGTGATTGGAAAAACACCAGTCCAAATGAAGAGGATTTCCAACCATGACAAGGGTTGGCCTACCTATAATTATCATGCAAATTTTGTTTGTGTAAATTCATGTGATAACAAATTGGTGTCATTGATGGGGACTTCATTAACCCTATAAATTGAAAGCCTTGGTAAGGGAGTACAAGGATGCATTTGTGTGGTCTTATGATGATTTAAATACCTATGATACTAAGATGATAAATCATACAAGTCTATTGAACAAGGATGAAATACCATTCAAATAGAATCATTAAAGACACATGAACCCTAACATAGCGTTGGTGATATAGAGAGAGTTACAAAAGATCATTGATTCCCACGTCATCACCCCTATTAGGTATTCAAACTAGATTGCTAATGTTGTTCCTGTTAGAAATAAGAAAGGATATATTCACATTTGTATTGATTTCAGAAATATTAACCTTATGTCCCCCCAAATAAAATTATCCCCTTCCATGCATGGAGCATGTTTTACAAAATATAATAGGATTAGGGATAATGTCCATGTTGGACAAATTCTTTTGTTGAAAGTAGGTATCAGAATCCAACTAGGGTAGGTCAACTTAAAGGAGGGTTAAGTTATCTTTTTGAAGTATAAATAAGGAAACTCCTCCTCATTTGTAATCAAGATCATGGGACCAAATAAGATACTTTTTATCTTTCTTCATATGTAATGGGTTAATCGAGTGGTGTGCACTTCACCTCCTTTCTTGGCAAGTTCTAGGCGTTTTCAAAGGTAAAGTTGATGCATGAGGTCCCTTTACTATATTTAAAAGTTTTTTTAAGGTGAAAAGATTATTTGTTGTCAATGATTCTATGTAATTGGGTCTATTATTGAATGGATAAGGAAAATGAGATAATCACAAATGAGTGGGGCCTATATCCTTGCGAACTTAGCAATTGGTTTCTTCAAGTTTTGATTGATGAATAAAATGTGAGGAGGGCATGATCAATCAGATTTTCCCTAAGTACTTTTGCAAAACGTAGATACAACAAAGCTATGTTGGTGATACTAATTATATTTTTTTGGTACAACTTACCTTGATTTGTGGAGCCTTGCATTGTCTTCTTTTGCTTTACCTTTCAAAAGATCTTTCAACACACTACAAATATTTTCCTGTTGCAATAATTTCGTGTTAGGACCCATCAAATAAATATTTGCATGTTTATGAAAATAACAAAATGAAGCTGAAAAATACAGTCTAAGTATTATGTCTCAATGAATAAAATAAAAAATAATAATGAACATTTTACAGTTGATGAACATTTTTATAACAATGTAAATTGAAATAATATTCAAGTAAATTAATTGTTAATAAAAGATCAACTGAGGAGACATGGAGAACCACAACACTATGTATATAAGGCCATCGATCACATCAAACACTAGTTTTTCCCCTGAAATATAGCAAGTTCCAATGGATGAGTCAAATAGCAATAGTAAAATTTAAATGCTACAATTATAGAAATAACTATTTTTAATGTATAATTCCTTACCATTCATTGAGCTCCACTCTATCTCAAGAATAATTTAATATTCTCTATTAAATAGGACCAACCATGTGAGGGTGGAAGCTATTATGGCCCCAACCCCTGCCTCACATCACTCTCAATTCCCCAAACCCAATGCATCTACTTGGAAATAAAAATTTATTGCAAATTCATTCATTCAATAGCTGAAAAAAACTATCATTAAACCATTCATTAAATCATTCATTAAACCATTCTTTCATTCAATAGCTGAAAAAAACATTCATTAAACCATTCATTAAATCATTCATTAAACCATTCATTCAGTCAATAGATGATAAAACAATTCAGTAAACCATTCATTAAAGAATTCATGGCATAAAATAGCAGAGAAAACCATGCACCCCATTCTATTATAAAAAAGAAATACTCAAAATTTATTCAGCCACTTTCTTTTTACTTTTCTTCTCTCTACAAAATAAGCAAGAAGCGCATCTTCTGGAATTTGTTTGTTTGGTCTCCCTTGTAGATTTCTCGCCTCTTGGATCTCGCGGCAAGGGGCTCGGAATTGCTGCAATAATGTGAAAAATGTTGCATTATTTTATTTTTGTTTTTATAATTACAATTATTTCATTTAAAAGAAACATTAAAAAAGTGTTTTTTAACTTGGCGTGGGCACATCATGTTCTTCATTATCGTGTCTATGCTCAACCTATACAATGTGACCATCTTCATGCCCTACAATTGAAATATGGAGAAGTACAATTAATGTTCAACATATGCAATTATTGTAGTAGGATTTTCACCCTTGCTACGTGCAAAAGCACCCCCCTTCCGTTAATGGGATAGAAGGGTAGAGTTCGTGACAGAAAGCTACAAAAAAAATAATATTAGTAACACAAAATATATAAGAAACTATGATTAAACTAAACAAACAAAAAATATGACAAGTATACCTTGTTTTCTTGAAAATGGGCCACCGCGGCCAAACTTGGAAATGGATTGCCTCTCCACAAGCTGGTTAGTACAGAAGATGCCTCTACATACCAAATGGAAGATGGTGGGGTTATGGAATGATTGGAAAAATGATGTGAGTACTTTAAGAATAATGGTTTCTCACCGTACTCAAGGAATAGAAAAATGGAAGAAGGAATAAGTGAATCTTGTGATGGAGACCTCCACACTATTTTATAGTTTTTTCTTGTCATTTTCTCTCTTTTAGGGTCTTGGAACCCTATTTAGGGTTTTAAGCCATCTTGTGGGGTTTTTAGCCCATTTTTTGTGTTTTTATCCCTTTTTGGGGGTTTTAGCCCCTTTTGTGAGCCTTTTAGCACTTTTGTGAGCTATTTAGCCTTTTTGTGGGTTTTTTGGCCTTTTTGAGAGAGAATGAAGGAAAACCATAGTTGTGAAGGTCAAAGGTAAGGAAAATATGGTAGGGAAATGATGTATGTATGTGGTTTAGACCATATATATCTAGGTGAGCAATTTTATGCGTCAACAATTATCTATACAAAACAGTAGCATATTAATAAATTAATTACCAGGAATTGAAGCATGATCTTTGACTGGTTACTGTACATCATCAACATTAACGAGATCATTGCTTTCCTGCTCACAACATAATACATATTTTATGTAAATTGTTTATAACAAATAGATTGCGTGAAAATTAATAAATTTTCATTAAACTATATAGTTTTTGTATACCTGTGCACTAGATGGATCACCAAAAGATCGTGTATGCCTAGACAATATTTTTCGACATTCAACAACAACTTCAAATCCGTGTTGGAAGCCAAGCTTCAAGTCTTCTTGAGTGGGTGCTTCTTTGAATTAGTTGGCCTACATATTTGCATAACGTCATTAATTTTACATTTTGTGCCGGAATAAAACACAAATAATTTTCTATTTATTATTTGGATGCAGTATCGGGTATTCGATACTTACAAATTGTGCCACCAAATTTGAATAACCACCAGGACCAAGCTTGTGTTGACCAATTTTATCCAGTCTTGACTTTGTGGCCTTTGATGTGTCTGACAGCCTAATCAAGTGTTGAATTATGTTAGTCGATGTTCGAGATTCAATATAAAAATTAATCATAGTAACGCTTACCATTACACTGTGGAATGTATTACATACCTCACTGTTCCTGGCGGTATCTTTCATGCTTTTCTTAGAGCCCTCTCTTTTCCATCTTCCACTAGGGATTTCCACTCCCTTGATGGAATCAATAGAGGGCACTCATACCTAGGGTTTTTTTCTAGGTGAACCCTATAGTGGTCTCAGAAAATATTCATATGTTGTCCAACCTTCTCTAAGACCTTTGTTGTATCGGAGGTATCTTTTTCGAGCAGGGAAACCAACCGATTTTTCAGCTCATCCTTTAAATATTTTGTCTATTTTTCCCACCTTGTGTGGATGGTGGGACAAAATATCTCCAAGGTAAAATCATTTAGATTTTTATAAAATACACCATTTCCTGCAAAACAATCATGCCATAATTAGTTTAAAAAAAAAAATTTATTTGTATATTAAAAACAAATTATAAAAACTAAATTGAACAATCTATAATTACCTAGAATCTTCTCTATCTTTATTGGAATGCGTTCCTTATTCACCAAAAATGTTGTCACTATTGAACCCATTCTAGTGAGAAGGGAAGATCCAAGAAATGTTGCTTCAACCTCAGCATTAGTATCAAACCCTGCCTCCACCCCTTCTTCTGCATGATGTCTTTTCCGTTGGTCAGCATTGGCTGCACCCTCTGCTAGCCTTGGGGGTGTCGTAGAACATGTTTTCGACTGTTCAGTCGACAACATGGGTGCAGTATGTGGTGTATGTGGAGTGGTTTTCTAACTGGGCACAACATCACCTTCACCACTAGTGTGTGGTCACAAAAATTCTTGTAAATACAAGCCATTTAATTATAAGTTCACTACCATATACAATTAAAAATTATAAATTTCTAAATGAATTCATATTATGATTTTGCAACTTACTTTCAAGGCCTGAGATCTCTGTGTCAACACTTGAACCTTTTCTTTGATCCCGTATGTATGCAGAATTATGAATAATAGACGAATCATATCTACATGAATTTTTTTCAAGGTCTTCTCTAGAAGATTCACTCGGTCTATAAAATAACCAATGTCAGCATCATTCAACAACTTGTTGACATCAAAATATATGGACTGTTGTGTTGTTGTTTCATAAACTGAATCATTTGTCTACAAAAAAAATATATAAAACATTGCTTAATTGTTGAAGCAATAGTCTGAGCAAAAAATGATATTAACAAAAAATATCTATCATGATAGATTCCTAGAATTACATCTAGGTTTACTTAATGTGATGCAGGAGCATCCGTCTCTCCATTTCAAATTCCAAGCTCAATGTTGCATCAGGACTAGAAAGGGTCTTCAAAATATGAATTGATGGTCTTCGAACCATCACATTGTAAATTATAACCTATGTTTATTTGATTCTTGATGATGGTGAGTCACTAGGTGGATGATGAGTCAATTGATGAATCATATACCAAATTACTCAATTAGGTAAGAGAGTCATAGGATAAGATTTAAGGTTTATTGTAATGAGGATTTTCTAGAAAATTATGTGGATTTGAACCCAAATGGTTCATGAATCTTGTTATGTATATATGTAATCCTACGAGGCATAGTAGATAGGGAAAGAAGAGACAGGGAAAAAGAGAGATACATAGGATAGATAGAGGTTAGTAGATTCTGTAGGAGTCATGGAAGGAAAATTAAATATATATCATGCCTTAGGAGATCAGAATGCAGGTTCTGAGACCAATTCAATCTATAATTTCCTTGTGTAAATGAAGAAAAATCCTATTCGACATATATCTGTACATGTGAATGAATTAAGTTTGAATGTATAAATTCATGAACTCAATGTTTAGATAAATTCTTTGTCCATATGTGAAAAGCCTGTGTATGAATTCAGGGTTTCTGAAAGAGGGAGAAGCAGAGACCAATGGATCAATGCTTTGATCCATTGAAGGAGTTAGATGAATGATCCTTTGAGGATTTTATAAATGAATGCATGTGTGTATTAACCCTATTACAGTTCAAGGAGCCAAAGTCAATCATTGAAGGATCGAGGAGGATAGAGATTCAATCCTATGTGTGGCTTGATTGATTGCAGAAAATCCATTCTGCAGATGTGTACGTAAAATACTAACAAATCTCCCTAAGAAAGATCGGATTCCAGGGAATGATCTTAGAAAAAGATAAATGGTCACGATCGAATTCCGTAAAGACAAGGTAGATCCGCAGAAGTTAGTCAAGTTCTGACTTTAAAAGAGATCAATGGCCAGAAAATGTTCTGAAAAAGAGATCAATGGTTGAGGAGAAGTGTGACGGACCGGAAAGGAAAAGTTCAAGAATGAAGAAAGTTAGATTTCCAATTTCTGAATTTTGAAATGGGAAGGAGAGAAGTGGAAACACTAAGAGAGAGGCAAGGAATTCATTGGGATCAAAAGTCAAGGAGCCAATTTCTGAAACCTAAAATTGGAAACTGAGAAAGTAGAAAAAATAGGAAACCTTGTTAGGAAATTTCGACAAGCCGGGTTCTGACTTCTGAATCAGAAAGGTGCAGGAGGAAGTCCAAAATAGTTGAAGCTCAGAAAATTGGAAAATGGATCTTTTCAATTTCTGATCGAAAACCCAAAATATGAAGAATTTGGGTTGTAGAAGAATGGTTAATACAACCAGATGGCTGTCAAGAAGGGTTTAAAGTCCCCCATACTATGAAGTATCATGTGTTTGATCCCAGAGATGGAAATATAGTCTAAATAAGGTGGGGTTGGAATCAATTTTGGTATGAGAGTAGGAAGAACAAGTATTTTGCGTGAAAGGTAAATCAATCTTTCATTTTCAATATATATTTTAAAATTGAAGACTAACAATTGTGTGTGAGGGTTAGTCAGGTGAGAGGGTATTTAGGATTGATTTCAAATAGAGGATGTGTGGTTAAAGTTGATTATTAGCCACATGAGAATGTAGAATAATCCTTGAAAGGATTTGACAGTCTTGTGGATTGATGAGATATTGTAGATTGCATCAATAACAACTGGGGGAGTTGTGCTCAAGGACAATTACGTTCTTGATGAAGAGGAATATCTTTTGAGGTATAGAAATGGAGATATTACATCCAATTGTACAAGTGAAAAATTCTAAAGGTATGGATTGATTGGTTTTTATATTTTGATTCTGGTTATGTGAATTTATAGGAGAAAAGAACAGAGATTTCTTGAGAAAATAAAGCAGTGGAAAAACCTGAGAAATCTAATAGAGGTTGGACAAGAGAGGAATAGTACATGTTCTCAAAAGGATCAGTGGACCTGTAGAATCCAAGAAGAACAAAGGAGATGCTAAAAAGGTTCTAGTGACAAAACCAGAGATATCAAAAGGACAATCTCAAGGAGAGACAGCTTGTTGAGGTATAGCAGACAAGTATGGAGACTTGTTGGAGATAAAGGCTTGTTATACGCCTGAATGGCACCTCTCCGTCCGAGTGCTGACTTCCCTCAGGTTGGCACACAAAAGGACACTTATGGATTGAGGTTGCCCACCTTCACTATACCTTGGCTTATGATAAAGTACATTCCTTACACATCCAGCTAGTTACTTTGCCTTTTTACCTATTTTGAGTTGTATTCGCGACTCTCTATATTGACAACTCGCGCATCATTCGCGAGTCTCCTTCACAGCAAGTCGCGAATCCTTGTATTTGTGGGTTGCTCTTCTATATAGTCGTGAATCATTCACGGGTTGCTCTACTACAGACCCGTGGATGGTTTCCTCAACATTAAAACACAAAACCACGCGCTAATGGAGGATTAGTTATGTCATTTATCTTAATCCTCTTAACTGCTATAACCTCCCTAACCTTCGAGAACTGCCTGATTTCACCCATATAAATACAGGCCTTGGGGAGGGTGTTGGTAGTAACACTTGAAGAGAAAAGTTATGCTGGTGGATTGGCTAAAGAAATCTTTGGAGCAGAGAACTTAGAATCCTTTGGTGATAGAGGAGTCCTTGTCTCAGACATTGGGTTGTAACCTAAACTCTTTCTATTACTGTTAATAAAGAGATTACTTCTTCCATATGTGTTTCATATCTTGTAGTTTGATAAATGTTTACATTTCATTATTATATGTGATTTATCTAACCTACTAATACATATATGAGTCATCTTGCATCTGGAAGAGTGTCCTTTGACAGGTGAAGGAGGAACTATCCTGGAGACTTTTGGAGTGAAGCAGAGAGGGAGAAGCTAAGCAAGGATCGACCTTCGTTTAACCAAGTAAGTCCTTCTAACTTCCTATTTCCTATTCTGTACTTTAAAAATCAAATTTTCTGAAAGTGAATGAGTATGTTGGTAACCCCAGACCTAGGTTATTAGGTGTATTATCCTGTACAACAGAACTGGTGACTCTGCTAGGGATGCCTAGTTTGCTGTAGGTCCTTTTCTGCCTTCCTGACCAGTGTTTGCTTGATAGTTGTTTGTGATTTTTATCCTGTTTCTTACTTGCTTCAGTGCTTGAAGGTCCTTGGGTTTTTTCTCTGTCTTTGAGAAATTTTTTATACCCATTCGCGGGTTGTTCTACTGAATAGTCGCGAATTAAAAGTTGCATTCGCAGGTTGCTCTATTGAGCAGTCGCGAATCATTCGTGAGTTGTCCTTATAGACAGTCGCGCATACATCTGGAAATTGTGATTTTTGAAGTAAGAGTTTGCTTGTTCTTTTTCTTGTTGTAAGTCCTGTTTCCTGTGAAGACTTTCTTTAAGGGTACTGTAGTGTTGTTTGAATGCTTCAAGTGATCACATCTTAGTGCTTTTTGAAAGCCCTTGAGTTCTTTTTTACTTGTTTTATTTACTGTTTGCATCTTGAAGTGTTCTGGCTTGTTTGGGTGGTTGGTTAAGTACCTTAGTCCAGATCAGTGATCAAGGTCTTGGACTCTGTTTTTCCAGTCTACTTTCTGTTAGTTACTGGTTTGCACTTGCCTGCTTAAGTCTGCAGTGATTTTGTGTCATTGTTTGCACCCAAGCTAGGGATCCTAGCCTACATCTTTTGCTGGTTTTTTGGTCTTGTCTACCTGTCTACTTCAGTTTGAGCATTTTTTAAAGTGAAAAACAAAACATAGTTAATCTTTTGCATTGTAATTTGTGCATAAGTAGTGTTTGATTTCAGGTTAAAGAACATTATCTCAGAAAAATACAAAATATAGGCTTAGTTTCTCTGATTAGTGCTTTTAATTCATCAATACATATTTGAAAAAATGAAAAGAAGTTCATTTCATAGTGCTAGTTTGCTTTGAATGCACCTTTTAATTTCATTTATTTTCTGCTGATTAAAAACACCATACAGTCCATCACTTCCATTTCCTTTGAGTAAGAAACAACGCTTAAAATAAACGCTTAAATTAAAATTTATTAGTAAATTTTTATTTCTAGGGCCTTTTCACCTACTAGCTTAGGCTAGACTTGTGGGCTAGGGTGTGTAAACTTCCCACAAGTTATAAACTCAAACGTAGTGGACCATTTTTTAGGTAAACCCTTGATTCTATCGCTGTATCTGGGAAGCTCCTCTCAAACAGGAGTTAAGCACGAGGCCGCGTGGAGACTTGGACAGAGGAGTTAGCCCTCTGAATCCTTGTCAAAACGTAACCCAGGACTTTTGCGCATCTAGGGATTCTGTCCTAGACAGAGTTTCGGGCTCAGCTACCCTGCCCATGTGTACGAGTCCAGCTTGCGACTGTCCCCCCAGACAGTAGGTATTGTCAAGGTAGCCTTAGTCTCTTGTCTTTTTAGGGCTCATACCCAGGTAAACCAGAAGGTTATTTCTGGTTCACCTTGAATGAACTTGGAAGGTAACCCTTGTGGAAAGTGTAGGAGGGTGGTTGGGTGATTCCTCCGCTTGTGCCTAAGAACTCCTCAAGGACGCCAAGTAACTGTTCATCGGCTTTCTTCGGGAAAGCATATCTTTATAGCCTGGTTTGATTGCTTGAGACTTTAGGATCTTTTTAGTGTATGCTCTGTGGTTTGCTTGTGTTTAGTTTGGCCTTAGGGTGTGATTAGTTGAAGTCTTAATTCCGGAGGACCAACTGCTTAGAAGGTCAAGAAGGTTGAGAAACCTTCCTCCTCTCACCACATTGGAGCCTCCACCTTTACCTCAAAGGCAGAGATTAAGCACAGGTGGTTCTTTTGAACCAGTAGGAGTAAGCGAGGTTCTTGGTGAACCGGAGTTAATAGCTAACCGCTTTGACTTAGACACAGTTGAGGTAGAATAATTGCAGACTGACGAGTTTGAAAGAAATTATAATACCCCCTTGACTGATTTGAACGATCTAGTGATCATGCAAGTTAGACCTTTCAGTTCACCAGTGTTAGGTGTCCCTCTAGGTAGAGTCATGTCTTCTTCGGGAGAAAGTTCATTTGTTTTCACCTCAACCATTCTGGTTGAAGGGGTACTACCTCCCTCGGTTAGTGCCCCTAGATCTAGTTTACCTTCCACTCCCTTAACTCTAGCAAGCCGGATGGTCCAACCACCAGTTTACTCGAAAATTGGAGGTTCTTCTGGTGATATGGTTACTAGGATCCCCAGTATACCTACAATTCCTTCTTCCTTCCCTTACACTACCCAGAGTGGTCCGGTGGGATCCTTGTCCTTTGTCCAAGGATTCCCTTGGAATGGGGGGCACATTCCCCCATCCAGTCCATACGTAGGTCCAACTCCTTCATATGTAGGAGTGCAGTTTGGAAACAACACCTCTTATGGGCAAAAATTCCAAACCCCTATTTCTGTCCCATACTCGACCTCCCCCTTCTCTTTGTTTAGCGGAGGGATACCTGCTCCAGTCTTTCAGACCCCTACTTCTATGGGGATGGCCTGAACCACTTACACTGCACCTCCCACCCATAATCCGGTGGCCTACGGATGGAATCCGTTCCAAAGCAACCTTCCCACTTCACAACCAGTGTCTGGGGGCAACCCCTCTTTTACCTTTGGACATTCGGGGGCAAGACCCTCGAATCCCCAAGTTGGCACATCTAGTACACCGGCTAGGCCTAAACTTCCTTTTCTGGCAACTTTGAACTTGCCAGACTTATCAAAGTTGATGAATGACCCGGTGAGGCATAACCCCTTCTGGCCACCTGTTCCCACCAAATTGCCCTCAGATATCCCTAAATTCAAAGGTAAAGCTGGTGAAGATCCTAGGGCACATGCCACCACCTTCCATTTATGGTGTTCTTCCAACTCATTGAATGAAGATTCAGTGAGATTAAGGCTGTTCCAGAGGACTTTGACAGGCATTGCAGCAAAATGGTATATCGAATTGCCATCTGCTTCCTTTAGTAGCTTCTGGGACTTGGCTACTGCTTTCCTTAGCCACTTTCAGCTTCCAGTCCGATACAATTTCGGAACAGACTTATTGTCCACCTTTAGACAAAACAAGGCAACCCACATCTCGGATCATATCCAAGAGTGGAGGAGGCAAAAGAGCCTTATCAAAGCTACCATTCCTCCTGAGTTTATATTAGAATGGTTCCTTAAATCATTATTGCCCTATATATCTAAGGATGTTTCTACATCAGGAGTGACTAATGAGGAAGAAGCCATACTCAGGGCCTAGCAATTGGACTTGATTTATTGACAGACTGGGATCTTATATGAAATCATCCCTGAGGCACCTAGGCTTTCTCATGAGGCTGAGAAACCCAAGCCTGGACCCCATGCCGATGGTGTGGTTGGGTCCGTTGATTCTCCCACTGTAGAGTCTTTGACAAAACAACTTCACCAATTGTCTGTCAAATAGTCTATGGCGGAAGCAGCAAAGGCTGCCCCCTCTCTCCAAAATGAAAATGTTTTTTCTCAAACTTCTCAAAAGGGCAATCAGCAGTCTGGCGGTAAGAAGAAGAAGGGCAAAAAAGGAGAGGGAAACCAAAACCAAAACAAGCCTAAGCCCGCAAACAATGCTGATGGGGGAAAAAAAGATAAGAAGAAAGTTAAGTTCCCTTGTAAGTTGTGCCAAGGAGACCACTTGACCCATCTTTGTCCCGTCATGGAATAAGCTCAGAAGCTGTTGAAAACCCAACCAACGGCTGTCCTAAAGGATCCTTTTCCCCAAGAACAGAATTCTGCATCAGCTTCTACTGTAGCAGGGGGCAGTCAAACTGCTCCTGACCCTAATTATATCAACATGGTCATATCCTCAACTTTGTTGCAAACCAGGAACAAGAACTATGAGAAAGAGACTCCTGAGACGGGTAAAGCTATAGGTGAACCTTCCAACCCGCTCACTATAGAGAAACCTACAGAAATAATGCCAAAGTTACCCAAGGGTATCTTTAAGAAGACTTTGCATAATCCCAATAGGGCTGCTTCCAACTACTCAGTGGTTGAAGACCTAGCTCAAACCCCATGTGCAATGTCGGCTTTGGAGGTGCTACAGAGTTGTCCCGCCCAGCGGGATGCCCTCTTGGCAGCTTTAGGTAGCATGGACTCTACGAGTCTCACGGTGAAGTTTCCTTTGTCGGATGTCAAAATTCGCCTCCCTTACCATGTAGCCCTATCGATCGATGTCGTCCATGGTGGTAAGACCATTGGAAGGGAAGTTGTAGATGAGGGAGCCTCTACATGTGTCATGTCCCTGGCTTGTTGGAAAGCTCTAGGATCCCCAGAGCTGGTCCCATCAAACACTTTACTTACTGCTTTCAATGGAAGGTCTTTCCGTCCACATGGTATCTTGCCAGCTTTCGAGATTAAGTTGGAAGGCAAAGCAGTGTCTGTTGAAGTTGAAGTGATTGATGCTCCCTTGGACTACAATTTGCTTCTGGGTAGGAATTGGACTTATGCAATGACTGTTGTTGCATCGGCTGTTCTTCGTGTTGTGGTGTTCCCACATGAGGGCAAGTTGGTTACTATTGACCAATTTGATTTTACTCGAAAGGGTTGTTTAGAGTCTAAGGAATCCAATGTACCATTGGTTGATCAGAGCAAGCCTCCTGCTTTGAGCTTGGGGGATGGACTGTATACATCATTGATGGGAACGTTTGATATCCCAGCCCCAATTAACTATATCGATTCCACTAGTGTGGGGAATTCCATCACTTTGGTGGTGGATAGGACTGATCCTTGGGTTCTCCCAACCCCCCAAGAACTGGAAGTGCCCTTATCAGTAGTGGAAGTGGAATATCAAGCTGTTACCCAAGCCACTATTGATTCTATGCCAGATCCTCTAACAGTCTCGGATGATCTGGATGAAGTCTATTTGCCCGCATGGGCGGAAAACTCTTTACATTCCATAGATTGCTTAGAAACTGTCTTACCTTCCAATGAAGCTATTCTGGAAGCTATGTGTGCACGTGAGAAGATATGTGAGGATCTTCATCACCGGTCTTATTTCCTTCCAGACCTAAGCAAGATTGAAAACCAAGATTTTCATGTGAGACTGCCTGGAGATGTTGATGTACCTGTTAACCCTTTGCCTAGGGAAGGGGTGTTTACCGAGGGGAATATGGAAAACATTTTCACTACCATACCTATCAACATATCTGTCAACCCAGATGTCATGGAAAATATCTATATAGGAGCAAACTTCTCTCCAGAGGAGATTGCTATCTATACTGCCCTTTTCAAGGAATTCCGCGATGTCTTTGCCTGGTCATATGAGGAGATGCCATGCATTGATCCATCTATTGTCCAACATGAAATCCATACCTACCCTGATTCCAAGCCGGTTCGGCAGAAATTACGCTCCATGAACCCGCGTAAAGCGGCGGCTGTGAAGGCAGAGGTTGAAAAGCTATTGAAAGTAGGTTTTATATATCCCATTGCTTTGACTGAGTGGGTGTCCAACCCAGTTCCTGTTGATAAAAAGCAAGGGACTATTCACGTCTGTACTGACTTTCATGACCTTAACAAAGCTTGTCCCAAGGACAATTACCCCACACCATTCATTGATCAGATCATAGATGCTTTTGCGGGGAGTGAAGTCTTTTCGTTTATGGATGGTTTTTCCGGCTATAATCAAATCCAAATCAAACCAGAAGACCAGCATAAAACTGCTTTTATTTGCCCTTGGGGTACATTTGCTTATAGGAAAATGCCCTTTGGATTGAAAAATGCAGGGGCCACCTTTCAACGAGCCATGAACTTTGCTTTTCATGATATAAAAGCCATTGTCGAGCCTTACCTAGATGATCTGCCCACTCATTCTCGCAAGAGGATCCAACATCCAGATCATTTACAGTTGATTTTTGAGAGATGCAGATACTATAAAATTCGCTTGAATCCCCACAAGTGTGTATTCTGCGTCGATTCAGGGAGACTATTAGGATTCATTGTTTCTAGTAGAGACATCCAGGTGGATCCCCTAAAAGTAGAGGCCATTGTAAATCTGCCTCCTCCTCATACTCTCAGGCAACTTCAGAGTCTACAAGGAAAGTCTAACTTCCTTCGGCGTTTTATTGTTAATTATGCCAAGATCACGAAAGGTTTCATGCGCCTGCTCAAACAGGACACCCCTTTTGTATGGGATGAAACCGCACAACTTGCGTTCGAGGCATTAAAAAAATCCTTGTTGTCGGCTCCCTTATTGCGCTCGCCAGATTATTCTAGGGATTTTATATTGTATCTGGCCGCGTCGGAGTCTACCATTGGGGTAGTGCTTGTTCAAGAGGACGACAAGCTCATCGGGCATGTCATTTATTATCTTAGCCGTGCTTTGGTTGGGCCTGAGCTCAAGTACTCCCACGTCGAGAATTTAGCCTTAGCGGCTATTTATGCTGTACGGAGGTTACGACACTATATATTACTGAGGATGACTACCGTAGTGGTGGATGTAAACCCTTTCTAGTATTTTTTATCCCGACGGATTGTTGGGGGAAAATTCAATAAGTGGATAGTCATTCTCCAAGAGTTTGACTTGGTTTTCCAATCCGCTAAATCCAAAAAGTCCTTAGTGTTTGTTGAGCTTATAGCAGAGTTTCCTACGGAAGAAGATGTAGTGATTGAGGATGACTCATTCCCAGATGAGCACATCTTCCTTATAGCCACCTCTGATCCTTGGTACGGAGATATTCTTATATATCTCCAGACTTCGAAGTATCCTGCTGCTTGCTCTAGAGAAGACCGACGTAAGTTAAGACTGCATGCTAAAAACTACCTCATAATAGGAGATACTTTATATCGAAGATGGGTAGATTCAGTCTTGCGTCACTGCCTTACTCATGAGGAAGTGGAGGTTTTCCTAAATGATTCTCACAGTGGAGCATGTGGGGGTCATTTATCTGGGTTAGCAATGGCCCAGAAAATCTTGCATGCCGGTTATTTCTGGCCCACGATCTTTCGAGATTATGTGGAAGAAATGAAGCGCTGTCATCCGTGTCAGCTTTACACCAGAAAAATGCGGTCACATCCTGCTCCCTTGTTTCCCGTTGTCTTGGTGGGCCCCTTCATGAAGTGGGGGATAGATTATATGACATACAACCTAGCCTCGGCTGGGGGGCACAAATATATCATTGTTGCTGTGGACTATTTTACAAAATGGGCAGAGGCAATGCCTACTTTTAAATCCGATGGGGAAACAGCAGCTTTCTTCATTTTCAATCAGATTATTGCTAGGTTTGGGATTCTAAAGGTGATTGTCACTGACCATGGCAGTCATTTCCAAAATCACATGATGTCAGAACTGACCACCATGCTCGGATTTCGACAAGAACATTCTTCTCCCTACTATCCGTAAGCAAATGGTCAGGTTGAGGCTGTAAACAAGACTTTAAAAACCATTCTTAAACGCACTATTAATGCAGCCTGCTCAAATTGGCACATCATGTTATACCCTACTCTTTGGGCTTATCGAACCAATGTCAAAACTGCTATGGGTTTTCCCCCTTTCCAACTCGTTCACGGGGTGGAAGATATTACACCGATTGAATGCGAAATCCCATCCTTGCAGATAGCTATTCATGTGTTACCTGACATGACTGAGCTTGAAGAATGCTTGGTCCACTTAGAGCACCTTGATGAATAGCGTAGAGATGCACTGACTGCGAACCAGGCTCACAAAAATAGGGTTAAGACTCAATACGATAAATCGGTCAAGCCTAGGATTTTCTCTGAAGGGGAACTTGTCTTGCTCTGGGACCAAGATAAAGAACCTCTGGGGGTAGGAAAGTTCAAAGCCATGTGGTTAGGACCCTATGTCATGTCTAAAGTACTGAGTAAAGGCGCATATGAATTAGTGGATTATGATGGGAATAAGCTGCTCGAGCCTAGAAATGGGCTCTACTTGAAGAAGTACTACGCTTAGGATTAGCACTTTTTCTTGTATATTAGTGTATGTAATTTATGTACATTAGGTTTTTAGTTTAGTTTTTTATACTATCTGCTGGTTGTTGCAGATGCCTTCTGAAATGTATGTAGGTTTCGCTGATGGGGCTAGCCGCCACACTTGTAACCTAGCTTCGGCAGCGTGGGTTATCTATTCTCCCACAGGACAGCTTGTTGCCGCGAATGGCGCTTGCCTAGGTCCTGCCTCTAATAATGTTGCTGAATATAGGGCCGTTATTGAGCTCTTATGGGATGCTTCGTCATGTGGCATTTCCCAACTCGAAGTCTGTTTGTATTCCCAGTTGGTTGTTTCCCAGCTCAATCGAGCTTATCAGGTATGAAACCCTACATTGTTACGTCAGTTCATGCAAATTCGTTTGTTGGAAAGACAGTTTGAAGTTATTACTTTTAATCACATTCCAAGAAATCAAAATTCATTATCTGATGCATATGCTAATTACATTTTTGATTGGCATCTCACACACACTTCATAAATATACAGCACATATATAAAAAACACTTGTAAATAAGCTGACAACCGCACAAATATATATATATATATATGTAAATATCTGTTCATACATAGGATAGATCGAGTCTGATCCGTAGATCCAAAATATACAAAATATACAAAAAATGGATCATCATCCATAAAAATGCTAAAGAACTATGACTTCCTGCCATGGCCACTGGGACCTCCTTGGTACCCATGATCTCTGTGCCCCCTGGCTTCCTCAGCCTCCTCGGCTGCGGAAGCCTCCACCGCATCCCTGTATACAACAACTGCTCTCACTACCCATCTGAAAAGACGTAGCCAGGCCGGTGGAACCCCAACTATGAACTCCTGCATAGCTACAGGGAGATGCTCTATGCGTATCGTGGGTACTCGCTCCGTCAGTCTGCCTAGCTTTGTCTCGAGTAACCTGATCAATCCAGGGTCTCCCCCTGCAACAGGACGTACAAAGGTACGTGGGTGCCCTACAGGGCAGACTGGTCTAATATCTGCATTTTGACACATGAGTAGGATTAGACTTGTGCATATGTATATATCCTATCATTAGAAAATTCATAAAAATTTGATAATGATAAAAATATTAGAAAGATACTTACCCATCTCTCCCCATGCTCCTCCTGGAGGGAGGACTAGGTCACGGTCACCTCAGAAATCCATTCCAGCGTATGGAAACTGCTCCAACGCCGGCACCTGCCGTTCCCACCATGTATAAAAATCATAGTCGTACATGCTATGTACTACATCTCCTCCTCCTTGGCGGAGGAAGATATCTCCCCACCTGCTCAGCCTCGGTTGACGTGGATGAGAGACCTGTAATGGTACCGCAGGGCTCATAGCTGGCACCCTCTCAAAGAAGAACGCAACCAATATACTAGCATAACCAAAGTTCTTGCGTCTTCCCCTTCTACAGTCGGATAATTGCCTCTTCATGATGGGGGCAATTCCCAAGCACCAGTCATAGAGTGTGCCTCTGAAGCAATCAACCGCCACCCTCATCTGAGTCCTAGTGCCCATATGCAACCCTGCTGACCCTGAAAGTCTAACAATAGTACTGGCTAATACCTGCAGTGTCACGTCCTGAATATCTGCAATGAGAACACTGCTTCCCTTCTTTTGAGTACCAGGCTTGTAGAATACATCGACATAGTTCTGGACACTCAAGGGGTCACCACCCCTGCCAGTGCCCTCCAGGTTCACCGGTGCTCCCCGATGTGACAACTCGGTTATGAAGTAGATTTCCTCTACGATAAGCTCCAAAGTCTCCCCTTGGATATTGAACATCCCTAGGTCATGGTCCCAATAGTTGACCAAAAACTCTAATATGTGGACATTGGCCAACATTGGTGATGTGCAAAAGAACTTAAGTAACCCACTATTCCGCAATGCTTGGATGGTAGGCGGACTTTGGAGAAGTGCTTGGTCCATCATCTCGTGTTCCCTCTCCCTCCACTCCAGCACCATGATTTTCCTGACAAATAAACATAATTTAATTCAGTAATTCATCCAAAAAAATTTCAATATTTTGAATATTTTTTATGCATTTACCTATCGCGCAGCATTCGCGACTGTCCATTGGGACAACTCGCACATCATTCGCAACTTCCCTATTGAGCAACTCGCGCATATAATGCGTATTCACGGCTTTCCAGCTTAGCAACCCGCGAATGCATTTTTTCACATTTTTAAATGATGAAAGATACTGAATTGACCATGAATTTTAAAATTTGTTTGGATCAAATTGAAGAGCTAAGGGTGTAGATTTACCTGAAGTTGACGAATCTGAATTCCAACAATCCAATTGTCCACAGCAAGCGATCAAAGATAGAGGGTAAAACTTTCCTTTTTGGTTCAAAAAGTACAAATGGTGAGAGATGTTTTAATTTTCAAACTATTTATAGACATAATATTTCGTAAAGTGGGTCTTTTTCTATAGTTTGAAATGTCAATTGACTAATATCACCCCTTTTGTGCCTTGGAATAGGTTTACCTCCTTTTACAAGATGTTGATGCTTCTATAGGGTGGTTTTTGCTCTTTCCAACACATGTTGGCATTTTCTCACTCCACATTAACCTTAGTATGCAACATTTTTCCACGGACTATGGTATTCTAAGCCATTAGTCCCTTGTCTCTACCATTTTTCTTCCGTGGCTAGGATCCCTTTTTCATGAGTATCATTCTTATATGCCATTGCCATCCTCTGGTACTCATTCCGTCACTGTTTCAGGCCTAGGGGTTTCCTCATAGCTATTTTTCACGCCAAATAGAGCTTCTTATGAATCTCTCTTTATA
>LPNX010761201.1:0-16566 GCA_001517045.1 Pseudotsuga menziesii | reverse complement strand
TTTGTGGTTTGTTTTATACTTTTTCGGCCTCAAGAGACTAAATTGGATGAAAAAGGACCCCCTTGGAGTCTTCTTTGGAGTTTTCAGACTCTCTAAATGTGAAAACACTGAATGAGCATGTACTAGTTCGGGCTCATTAAATCCACGAATCAGTGATCCTATCAAGCATTATTTTCCCATCTCTTCAAGCTTGTTAAAAAATTAAGAGGGAACCGAGTTGACTTTCCTGGACTCGTTAAAAATTAACAGGGAAGGTAAGGAAGGAGTTTTCTCTTGTTTTCAGTAATGGCAGCATGTCATCCTTGAACATAGCACTCTTTGCTTTTCGATATCCATGTTTCAGTGTACACCTGTGTTCAGCTATCACTTCAATTTTATGCTCCTCCTCTTGTCCTTTATACTTGGGGAATCTGATCATGTCTCCTACATGACAGATAAGTCTAGTTGTCCTATCTATCTGTTATACGCTGCCTTGGGTCATCTCTGTGTTGTGCTCACTGTTCAAGGATTCTTCCCACTGTCTGATCTATAACCTGATTCCGTCATTGTTATATCTGCTATCTGTTTCCCTTGTGTCTACCTTCTTTTTCCCAATTCCTAGTCACTCTTGTGATCCGTTGGAGGATCTATTTCCTTCCCTATCACAGTATGGTTCCGTTTCAGCACTTCCTGATGACTAAGACCTAGATTTTTGACGATAGTACCTCTGGATTCACTTTCGTCATTGGTGAACTCCTTTGCTTCAGTTGTCAATTATCATCTATTGGTTGACAAACTGTTGACTCCTTTCCATGTTCGACTTCAGCTTACCCTTATTCACATGGCTTGGATTGTACTGGTTCTTTGGGATCCTTTATGAAGACCTTAGTTCCTCACACATGAACTATGTTGCGCAAGACTATGTTCGATTCCTACATCCAGCTTCCAGATCTTTGAAGAATCATCATTATTGTATTGTGGCTTCAATCCACCTTTGTAAATACGTGGTTTTTACCCGTATCATATGATGTACTCAAATATTGTAAAGGAGCTAGTGTTCCAGTAAACTGAATATAGCATCCTCAGATGTAACTTTGTATATGACATTATTATGTATTTGTTTCAGGTACTCCTTCTGCTCCACTGGATTTCTGAGTTTCTCCAGAGTTAAAGATTATAATGTATTTCGGCCATCGTTCCCCTCTGACCTCACACATTAGGGGGCATCTGTTATACGCCTGAATGACACCTCTCCGTCCGAGTGCTAACTTCCCTCAGGTTGGCACACAAAAGGACACTTATGGATTGAGGTTTCCCACCTTCACTATACCTTGGCTTATGATGAAGTACATTCCTTACACATCCAGCTAGTTACTTTGCCTTTTTACCTATTTTGAGTTGTATTCGCGACTCTCTATATTGACAACTCACGCATCATTCATGAGTCTCCTTCATAGCAAGTCATGAATCCTTGTATTCGCGGGTTGCTCTTCTATATAGTCACGAATCATTCGTGGGTTGCTCTACTACAAACCCGCGAATGGTTTCCTCAACATTAAAACACAAAACCACACGCTAATGGAGGATTAGTTATGTCATTTATCTTAATCCTATTAACTGCTATAACCTCCCTAACCTTCGAGAACTGCCTGATTTCACCCATATAAATACAGGACTTGGGGAGGGTGTTGGTAGTAACACTTGAAGAGCAAAGTTATGCTGGCGGATTGGCTACAGAAATATTTGGAGTAGAGAACTCAAAATCCTTTGGTGATAGAGGAGTCCTTGTCTCAGACATTGGGTTGTAACCTAAACTCTTTCTATTACTGTTAATAAAGAGATTACTTCTTCCATATGTGTTTCATATCTTGTAGTTTGATAAATGTTTACATTTCATTATTATATGTGATTTATCTAACCTGCTAATACATATATGAGTCATCTTGCATCTGGAAGAGTGTCCTTTGACAAGTGAAGGAGGAACTATCCTGGAGACTTTTGGAGTGAAGCAGAGAGGGAGAAGCTAAGCAAGGATCGACCTTCGTTTAACCAAGTAAGTCCTTCTAACTTCCTATTTCCTATTCTGTACTTTAAAAGTCAAATTGTCTGCAAGTGAATGAGTATGTTGGTAACCCCAGACCTAGGTTATTAGGTGTATTATCCTATACAACAAGGCTTAGTTAGAGTCCACAAGTGAACAGGATGCAGTTCACAAAGAGGAGAAGGAGATAGAAACAATGCCTACTAAAGTTCATTTCAGGGTTTCAGATAAAATCCACAACAAAAGAAAGAAGAAATAAAGAGAAGAAGAATGTAATAGCAGATTACTAGAGTTAGCAAGAGACATTTTGTGCTTTGAAGCTGATGAAGAAGAGAACGAGGTATGGTTGGGTATTGAAAAGAAAGTTAAGATGGTATTCACTACAGGTGAAGCTGCAACAAAATATGTTTGTTGAATTGAAGAAAGAACTTAGAGAATTTAATTTTGAGATAGAGGTTTCATATTGTGAACCTGAACATGGTCCTTTCCGTGGAGAGGACGATGAAGCAGAAAAAGAGATGCCAATCGAGAGTCTCATGAACTCTGTAAAGAATAAAGATATATTTATGGAGGATATGACTGTGAATTCAAATGATACCAAGGGGTCTTATGTTTTTGAGACTTATGATTTGTTTGTGATTGCAGGTTTTGTTGCAGATGATGGAATGTCTTTTGAAATTGTCTTAAAATTTGAGGAAGTCATATATGATGAAGAAAGTCTCTCAAATGAAGAAAGGTCGGAAGTATTGTAGCAGAAAGAACTCATTAGTGAGTTACTTGATGGAGGAACACAGTCAGTTGAAGATATGAATATTAAGGAAGAAAAAGAAATGAGAAAAGACATTTCTACAAGGTAGAATCAAGATTGTATTCTAATGAAGGAGAGATTTAAAGAGTCACCTTGGACTATCATGGAGTATGAAGAACAAGAAGATGTTCTTTCCAAAATCATGACAGTATAACATGATTATGTTGTAATACAAGATGAAAGGATACCATATGAGGATGGTATGCATTCTGTACCTCAGACTATTGGAGAAACAGGTGATGGTGATAGATGGATTTTGTGTTCATACCATCACAACAAGAGGATGCCAAAGGAAATATCAATAGGGACTTCATAGTCTCATGTTTTTGGAACTGACTATTGGTGTATGACTACAGGTACTGAAGCACACTTACATGATGTCTCTATGCAGGTTGTGAAGCATAGGATGGATGATTTGGAGAAGAAAGGAAAAAGAAAAATTGGACCATTGATAAAAGAATATGTTCACTGTTTTGAAGAAGAACATAAAGTAATCTTAGAAAAATATGGTGCAGATGAGGGACTAGCTAAAAGTCTCATGAAATTTTGGGAGAGTTCATACTAGCATAAAAATATGTTGATAAGAAAGGAAATGGGAGATGTTTTTGAAATTAATGAATTGTGTGTATCTACAGGAATAACACCTGTTGAACCTTGTAAGGTTTCCCCAAGGTAAATGAAGAAATAGAGGAGTATCCATGTACTCTTGAGATGGATCAAATCCATAAGATTGTTTTGGAATTGAAGAACGATATTACATAGTCTGGTAGAGATAAACCAGAGAGAACACTTGCATATTTGGATAGTGGTGTTGCTGAAAAAATAGGGAAGAAATTTGTCATGACATATGAAGGGACTATAGTGTCTCAAGAGGATGATCAGTACCTCAAAGAAATTGATGTTGCAGAGTTGGTTAATCAAGACAAAGGAAAATTTTCTAACTTCAGAAATTATGATGAAGAGTTAGAAATGTTAGAATATCGGTTGATCAATCCAAGGGTTGATAAACATGACTGCTTAATGTTTGATGACAACATTGGAAAAGAGTAGACAACAGATAAAAGAACTGAATTATTTTATAATTTAGTGGATAGCAGCAGAGAGTAAAAAGGACAACAACAGTTTCAAGAAAAGAAGATGCAGGTGTACCTGCCAAAGGATAAACTGGACATGGGGATTCAAGAATTAAGGTTTCTAATGGTGAATATGTCTCAAATAAGGTGTGAGGAAAGAATGAATATTTTCATCAGCAAAGAAAAGAAGAAAAGCATCAGCAGAAGACATATGACATAAGGAGATGGGAGAAGCAAAGATAGTGGAGCATTGCAACATAAAATTTGGAAACCAGGAGAACTGAAGATGACAAAGTCAAACCTACATAATTAGGCCTTGAAAGGGTCTTCAAAATCTGAATTGATGGTCTTCGAACTATGACATTGTAAATAAACTATGTTTATTTGATTTTAGATGATGGTGAGTTAGTTGAGTGAGTCACTAGGTGGATAATGAGTGAATTGATGAATCATGTACCAAATCCCTCAATTAGGGAAGCGATTCATAGGATAAGATTTAAGGTTTATTGTAATCAGGATTTACTAGCAAATTATGTGGATCTGAACCAGAATGGTTCATGGATCTTGTTGTGTATATATGTAATCTTATGAGGCATAGTAGACAAGGAGAGAAGAGACAAGGAAAAAGAGAGATACAGAGGATATATAGAGGTTAGTAGGGCCTGTAGGAGTCATGGAAGGAAAATTAAAGATATATCAGGCCTTAAAAGATCAGAACACAGGTTCTGAGACAAATCGAATGTATAATTTCCTTGTGTAAATGAAGAAAAATCCTATTCGGAATATCTCTGTATGTGTGAATGAATTCAGTTTGAATGTATAAATTCATGAATTGAATGTTTGGATAAATTCTTTATCCATATAAGAAAATCTTGTATATGAATTTAGGGTTTCTGAAAGCAAGAGAAGCATATATCGATGGATTGATGCTCTGATCCATCAAAGGAGTTACATGAATGATCCTTTGAGGATTTTATAAATGAATGAGTGCATGTATTAACCCTATTGCAGGTCAAGGAGCCAAATTTGATCATTTAAGGATCGAGGAAGATGGAGATTCAAGCTTGTGCGTCGCTTGATTGATTGAATAAAATCGATTTCGTAGATGCGTAAGTACAATATTAATGAGACACCCTGAGAAAGATCATATGCTGGGGAATGATCTTAGAATAAGATCAACGGTCATGATCAAATTCCCCAAAGAGAAGGTAGATCCATAGAATTTAGTCAATTTTTGACCTTGAAAGAGATCAATGGCCATAAAACGTTATGAAAAAGACCTCAACGGTTGAGGAGAAGCGTGTGACAAAGGAAAGGAAAAGTTCAAGAACAAGAAAGTTGGATTTCTGATTTTTGACTTCCAAAATTGGAAGGCGGAAAGAGGAAACACCAAGAGACAGGCAAGGAACTCACTACGATCTGAATCCGAGGAGCCAATTTCTGAAATCAGAGATCAGAAATTGAGAAAGTGGAAAAAAATTGGAAACCTTGTTAGGAAAGGTCGACAAGATAGGTTCTGACTTGTGAATAAAAAAGGTACAGGTGGAAGTGAAAAATAGTTGAAGCTCAAAAAATGGGAATAGATCTTTTTGATTTTTGATCGAAAACCAAAAATATGAAGGATTTGGGTTTTAGAGGAATGTTTAATACAACCAGCTAAATGTCAAGAAGGATTTAAAGTCCCCCACACTCTGAAGTATCATGTATTTGATCTCAGAGATGGAAAAATAGTCTGACTAAGGTGGGGTTGGAATCATGATGCCTAGACGATGGTGTGCTATGATCAATAGTTGGGGACTTTCCCCAATAATCCACCTGTGAAAAAAGTAGACAACATTATCATAATGAACGCAATTATAAAAATGAAAAAATACATAACAAAATAAACATTATTCTACATTTTATATATGTGTATAATTTTGAAGTATTTAAATTGTAGAATTACATTCAGGCCGTTTACTTGTTCCCCTAAGGCTACACTCATCTGATCAATAGCCAAGTGGCTTCCTCCATCAACACTCGGCATGAAATACAGACAAGATTATATAAACAAAATGAATATACTATTGAAAAAACATAACAACATAACTATTCATACATATTAAATTTTTATAATGGAATCGATGTATACCTATGCATCGAGGAAGGTCTAGTAATATCTACTTTGAGGGAAGTGCCCCTGACAGAACCCTGTATCAAAAACATACCAAAAATACCTAATGAAACCAAAATACTCACTAAAACAATTTAATAACATAAAATTTTGACGTATACATGTGTCCTTGAGGATGGTGTACTCCTCTCACTAGCTACTGGGATGATGCACCCCCGATCACCTCCCTTTGAAGTTAACATAGGAAATTTAATAAAAAATTATAATTATTTGCTAACAAAAAATCCTAAATATGTTAAAATAATTAATAAAAGGTTGGATAAATTGTTCTATGTACCACATCCATACTAACCGTGTTTGTATCTACTCGATTCAAATTGTAATTAATAAGCAACTCTTCCCCAACAACTATTGATTTAATGGCACATACAAAGAATCGGTTTCCATTATGCCCCTCAAATATGCAGTTGGGTTGCTTAAGTGTAGACCCTAGTTTTGTACTATTTATAAACCCCACAATATCCCCAGTTGTCTTTGGCCTTTCGTCAATGTACAACATTGATCCTTTATTTTGATCTTTGTCTTCCAGTTGTAAATAATTTTCTAACAACCTATATCTATGTTTACTTTGTGCATATTAGAGTAGGTGCATCCAAAATTGTAGTTGTAATAGGGTCTAACATACTCCATCAATTATGTACATCTATCGTAACCGACCTTTATGGAATCCATGCAAAACAACACCAATCCATGTAATGACGACGATGCAATTCTATATATCCTATCATTCACACAAAAATTAGTGTTGACTTGAGGAAGATCCATAGGTAGCCATTGTTTCACTAGATGTTTGTACCTTAAGGGAATCTCGATGTCTCCTATTGTCTCATCATTATAGGAACATGACCCCCTCATGCGAGAAAAAAATCCATGAGTTTATTGAATTTTCTTCTGATCTTGTGACATCTAGTTGATCTAACCCTTGTAGACCTATTAGATGTCTCACTTTCCTCTATCCTTCGTAAAATCCCCTCGCTCAAGGAAGACAGGTCTGACAAATACCTATTTGGTTCTACCTGCACCATGGCTAGAAAAAACTTGGCAAATACAAGAAAAATACCAGCAAAAACTAATATAGACTTATAAGCATTACATAATAGTGATATCATTATATTGAATAATATCAATAATTCCCTAGTATAACAGTTCATCAAATAGTCCTTTAACAAGAGATAGATATCATGTGGTTCCATAGCTAATGCTTCATCCAATTTATTGTATCAACCACTTGAGCTAGACCACCAGGATTTTCTTTGCTAGATTATTACAATTATGAGGACATGATTTCCTATATTGAGTTTATCGTTTTTTATTTATTTATTCCATTTCACCAACCTATTTCCCAATATTTTTAGTCCTTTACTTTTGTAGTATATGTAGAATATACTTGTCTTAAAATTACTATAAAGTCTCAAATTCAAACAAGAAGCCTCTTTTCCAAACAAGAAATCTCTGAAAACATCCATCAAATGTTGTCTTTAGGTGTTTGTACATTGCTTGAGGATTGTTTTAAGGCTGCTACAAGTCTAAGTTTCCACAATTTTGATACTACCATGAACTTCAAAACCACCCAGATTTGCTAATAAGGTTTATTTTCAAACCTAGAGTCCCCAAACTTGCAAGAAGAGAGGATTTGTGGTTGTTATGACCTCATGACTGTTCATATTTTATTTTTTTCACCTCCATATGTTTTTGTTGAAGTTTTAGGCCTCAGGATATACACAAATACACCCAAACCTACCTCAAAAACCTCTTTTTCAGCTGAATAATGGCTAATCTTTGACCCTTTTAGTCTAAAGTCTACAAGGGATATATTTTAACACTATCAAAAGGTCAAGAATATGATTGCTTGTGCTCATGTGACTGACAGGGCTACAACTGATAGGGAAGCACCCTATTTTCTCTTTATTGTTGCTTCTCCACCCACATGACTACCCAAGTCTAAGACTAATTGATGTTTGGACTTGGAAGGCCAAGATATGCCAAGAAGTCACCAAATTATTCCCATATTGAGATATTAGGTTGTTTTAACCACATAAATTTCCCATAAATTCAAATTTTTTGTCGATTAAGGGTTGGTTAACCCTCAAAATATCCCAAAATGCATGGACAGTGCCTACAATGTCCAGAAATGAAATTAGCTGTAAATAGTCAAGACAATTACCATAAGATGGATTTTGGGATACATGAAGGCTAAACAACAGTAAAATTCTGCTTTTGGGAATAATTTCACATAATATGATTCATATGGATTCAAAATCCAAGGTGGGAGAAAGGTACATTAAAAAAATACTTTGATTGAATCCCTTGTTGCAATAATCATTCCAAATTCTAAAAGGAGTTTGATGATAGTAATTTCTATGCCAATATTATTGTCTTTGTAGGTATGCAATGGTGTAGTTTGGAATTGACGTGAAATAACCCCCATCACATAATGCACCAATCCACTAAACAATTGACTAACCATATAACCTATTAACATAATATCCACTCTCTCATTAAACCACTACCTCTAATGCATAACCCACTAATCCACTAAACCAATAATATATTACCACTATAACCATTAAACATCTCATCCACTACCACACTAATCAGTAACACATTGATGACTAACACCCAGATTCACTAAAAAACTAACCATTGACCTAGTTATCTACAAACAATTAGCCCACTAAAATATTAAGTGATTAACCCAATAACCAAATAACATACTAATCATTGAACCACTAACTCTCTCATTGGGTGCCTCCATGGAGCCGTGTTACACTTTTTGGCAAGGCACTTTTGGCAAAAACACAAAAAAATGTACCTCGTTCGAGCAATTTTTAAACCCTCGATCGAGGTTTCAACAAACACTTGATCGATATTTTCTTAAACCCTCGATTGAGCTTTTTCTAAACCCTCGATCGAGGTTCTAAAACCTCGATCGAGGGTTTAGCAAAAGCTCAATCTAGGGTTTAATAAAACCTTTATCAAGGTGTTAATACCCTGATCAAGCTACAGACCTCAATCGAGGTCCCTATGCAAAAAAAATTATAAAAAGGCCGCGAGGACCAGCAGCTGCATTTTGGCATTTTCTCCACATGGATACCTCGACCGAGCTACAAGGAAACCCACAGAACTCAACTGAGCTACAACACAAGCCAAAAAAAAACCAACCACAACCTACCTTTGACCACAATGTCAGAGTAGAGAGGTAACATCCTAAACTAGATTTTTGAAATTTAAATTGAATTTTACGTTTTTTTTAAGTTTTAAAATTTTAGGTTAAAATTAAAAAAAAATCATTGTTATACATGTTTTTAGTTTAGTTTTTTTGTTAAATATGTTTGAAATGTGTGCTAGCATGAAGAAATGCTACCGAATTTTTATAAAATTGTAATTTAAATTTGTTATTTATTTAAAATTTAATTTTTTTGTTTTATATATATTTTGTCAACTGGTAGTGTTTATGCTGCCGGTTTAATTTTGAAATGTATGTCAGGCAAGAAGAAATGTTGCCCAATTTTTTTCAATCCTCCAAGAATAAACAAAGGATTGGAAAAAATCCATAAGACACCAAGTAAACAAAATCTATATGAACCATAGAGACAATTAATCAACCCTAGACCCGAGACAAATCATTAATTTTTTATAAAATTTTAATTTTAATTTTTAAAATTTAAACATTAAATTTATAGTTTTTATAAATATTTCTATCAACCAGCATTATTTATGCTGCTGGTTTAAGTTTGAAATGTGTGCCAGGCAAGGAGAAATGTTGCCCAGTTTTTTTCAATCCTCCGAGAATACACGAAAGATTGGGATAAATCCAAACCCTAGACGGGAGACATTCATGAACCTTAAACCGATGGAGGCATTTATCTAAACAACCCACATATTTTAATTTAAATGTTTTGATATATATTAAAATTTCAATATTTAAAAATATATTTATAATTAAAATGAATATATATTTATACATTTTTAAATATTTAAAAAATTATGTATTGTAAAATTATATTATATTAATTAATATGATTAGTTAATTTGCATATATGAATACGGTACATAGTGCGTGTTTGCTCCTTAGTGCTGAGTGCACCCCATCTTCTACATTCATCCCACACTCCATAAGTGCAGGTCTCCTATCCAATAATATTCATTTCTAGATGCAAGAATTACATAGGGATTGAGCCTATAGTGTTCCTTTGGCCCAAAATCCTATCACTAAGCATGAACTACAAATAGTAAGGTGGAATTTTCTTCTCTAAAAGTGAAAAAACTCATTACCCAAGCACAACACATGTTACTTGAGGTGTATTTTTTAAATGAAGACAACAATCTGAACTACCTTTTGAAGACGAACAAATGCTTTGTATAATTGTCCAACTTTTTCCATTCTCCAACAATTATTATTTCGATAATGGCATCAAATAACTTTTATGATGATAAAGTGTCCAAAACTAATAAACTAAATAAAAATCGATATTGTAGAGGAATACAATAAAGTAAAATCATAAAACACCCCTTTCATGTGTTCATTTAAATCAAACAAATAAGGTTAGGATTCTTGACTTTTTCTTATTTTTCACGAAAAAATGCATGTTCATTATTAATGTCCACCACATAGTTGTGACAACAGTTTCACAGTGATCCAAATGATGGAACATCGACAAAACATGTGAGTATTTTGAAAACACTTAACAATCCACTGGCCAAGTTGGAATAGGCCTTGGGATCCAAAATTATTAGATGTTGGGGGATGACCGAGAAGGGTTCTCTATCCCACGACCATTTTTCTTCATCTTAGTGACATACGAAAGGTGTAGGTTTTGAGAAATGGGAATTGACCTTAAGTAAAAAATATGGTCACCCAAAAATAAAGGTGTTAAACCTTAATGTGGATTCTTGAGCTCAAGCACCACTAGTGATAGATAAAACTCAAACTATTCTCTATAGATTCACAATCCCCCACTAGGCTGTCTTTAAAGAATGATATGGATATTGGTGCCATTAATATTTTTGTGCATTTTGGATAGGAGTAATTTTTTATGCATTTTAGATAGGTCTCAAATCCATGATAATGCTTATGGTAGGGAAAGAAAAACCTCAATCTCTTTGCGGCGTGTTTTCTACATATGGTGAAACATATGGTACTTCATATAAAATGTAAGATTTCAATTTCGCAAATTATAATTTATTTATTTCTGGAAAGCATTTTCACTTTTTGTATATTACTTTATACTATTTGTTTCTATATATCATTAAGATAAGATTCATTAAATAGTTGGTCAAACTCAACATTTATTGGATCACCATAATAAAATGAAAACTTTAAAATACCTTTCCCTAATTTGTGTTGCCCTACTTGGGATAATGTTTAATTCCCTCATTGAAAACAAAAATTCTTACATCAACCTGGAGCTATGAGTTTTAGTGCACTAGATTTTACCATAATTTTTAGATCACAATTCGGTATTAAATGGAGATGTATCCATCCACATTCTCTTATTATTTTTTTTAAAAGGGACTATTATTTACATTATAAAAATCCACAAAGTAATTAAAGTAACCCAAAAAATATCACATACTAACACGTGTTCCATTCCAACCATCCATGTTGCCACAAATGCATAACACGGGGATAGTAATTACTTAAACTGTGACATTGCAAGGAGTGCCTTAACAATGCAATCCATATCTAAGTGATCTAAACCCATGGAGAAAAATTATGTAAATATAAATTTGTCTATTTAAAACTATTTTCCAAACATAACTAAGGTAATCAACTAAATGAAGTGTCAATTTAAAGACAATTACTCTTGACATACAAATTGAACCTCGAAAGGAAGGAGTCTTGCAATGAATCAATTTATAAAAGTTGTGGTCCAACAAAATTGGTTGATGAACATCACTTCCTTTTAACATTGGATACCCTTAAAAAATAAGCAAATGGGGAATCAAATAGACTTAGTGCATTTTTATTACAAATTCCATAATGTTTTGGAGAAAAATTTGGGCACAATGCTTATTATTCCATCTGTGTCTCTGTGTTCCAATGTGAACTTCCTACACTCATATAAATTAAATTATGGAGACTTAAATGATTGTATTATTTTCACATTTCTTTAAATATAAAAAATAAAATAAAATCATTTACTCTTTATGTTAGCAATGATTGACATGAAGTGCAAGTGCAAAGTTATGGTTTTATTGATATTCCTTGGCCATTTTAGCTTTTTTTATTGTCAAATAGATCCATAGTGATCTCATTTGAAATTTGACATTTTATTTTTAACTTATATCCTACTGAGTACATGATCTATGTACTTCAATCAAAATCTATAAGGTATTAATATGAAAGTATCTACAACTTTTAATTATTTAAATAAGTTGATTACCTCCAAATTTATTCTAGAAATATATAATTAAAGAGTTAATACTAAAATTTATTTTTCATTTGTACAATTCATAAAGAATACCTTGTTGTAGCACATATATATTCTTGGCCTATGAATCTAGTTTTGAAAATATCTACCCGAAGAATTAATACCATTAATTATTATTCATTTCTATAATTTGTAAAGATTATGTTCATAGCATTTTGATTAGTTGAATAAAAAAATAATAATAAAAAAGTTCAGTATTTCTCAACACAAACAAGGAGAATCTCTTTCTAATATTTTAGACTACAAAAATAACAAAAAACACATAAAAATAATCATTAATACATATTAATATATCCTATCAACCAAAAACATAAATAAGAATTAATTAATTCAATCTATATATACCCTATCTCTATTAAATCAAGTTTATCATGTTAAATAGAAGAGTAATCTCGTGGGATCTTGACCATCATTAAAGAATGGAAGCAAGTGCCTTAGGATCTTGTTGAGGATTCTTGTTGTCGGGATACTTGAAGAGTACCCACAACTTAGCTAAAACACTCAAGTGGGGCATTACTCGGAATAAGGTATGTCTACAGGAAAATTTGATGCCCTCAAACACCATGCGAATAATGGGATACTGGGATACAACAAGAGAGTACCCGCATTTTTTGTTTCAAACTGGTGTGGAAATTTCTGCAGAAAATTTTTGATATATAGAGAACACGATATGCTCAATATATATACATTTTCTATAACTGTGTTATGGTAGAACTGACCTACGATAATATTTAAGGATAGATGAAAATCTCTAGGGGGAAGGACACGTGAGTCTATGTGCATGCTTGTGTAATATCGAGTGGGATACAAGCACCTTGGGTAGTGGAAGTAGGCCTTATCGTGTAAATATGGTCATGGGGAAATAAGGGAATTAATCCCTAATTGGGGATCCTTCAGCCCCAAAACCATGAATAACACCTAAAAATAAAGAAGGCCAACTTTTGTTAATACCAAAACAAGAATAAAAGAGAAAGTAAACATCATCAACCTATCAATGTTCATATAAAGGAATAACCATCTATCGGATTACATTGGTACCTAACCACTTTAACCATCGATCTAGTAGGATTCCCTTTTAGGTTAGAACCCAACATTGGTTTTCATGTTCAATGTAAAACCATTTTAGGTCAGAACCCAACACTGTATACATATTCAAATACCAATCCATGAATGGTCGCAAATTTTTGGATCATTTTACCTTTAATCAACATTCGACTTAAACTCCTTTCCCTCATTTTCACATAGTTGAAGGAGTTTGATATAAGTCGATTCTCATTATAAAACATATTTTAATTGAAGAATTGAGTAATATTTTATAATTTATTATATTGCATATTTAAATGTATTATTCTTTGTTAAGGAAAATCGTTAAAAGCTTCATTTTTTTACTTCACATTGAGCATAATATAATCTATTTAGAATTGGTTGTCAAACATGAAAGACTTCATCATTAGAAAAGAAAGGATTAAAACTTAACCTATAGCAAGACCTAAGCAAACAATAATTTAATATGCAAGAAAAACAAAGAGGTAGCTATGTTGTAGAAACAATTACAAATTTTAGGCATATTAGACGTAGTAAGCGGCATTTTTACACAAACTCATTTTATATCTAAAATATAGATTAATTTATATAATTTTTTATCATATAAATATTATTATCATGATAAATATTAATATAAATATTTATTTCATGCCGATGCATCTACATAGCGATGTTCTTCGGTTCTCCGAAGGCATAGAATTGGCGGATCTGCGGCCATTCCTTGCCCCGGAGGTCGACAGAGGACTCGTAAGTGTACAATTGCGCATGATGTGATATTAGTTGTTAGTTACATAAAATTAAATTGTTTCACATGTGTATATTTAGTCTTCAACTTGTATGTCTCTATTTTCAGAGGCTCTCCCAGGTATCCTATGCTAACATACGCTCCTGTTGGGGAGCCGAGCGACAGCCACTCTGGAAATTGCTTTGTGCATGTGAGAAACAAGGAGGATACTGCTGGTGTTAATGGGGAGGTTCCCCATGAGACAGGTACATTAAATGCATATATATTTTTCTTTCAGTTATCATTACCTTTAATTTATATTGATTTCAAATTCACCTACATTTGATGTATGTATTTTGAATGAAATTTATGTTTTCATCTAATTTTCAGGTGTCGCACAGGGCCCCAACCCTCCTAGGGAAGCACCATGGGAGGATGAGATTACACGCATCACGCTACAAGACATTACCAGTTAGCGTGACTATTTGCGGTCTATTTTTCGCTCCATTTCATAGTGCTCTCCCACATCACGTTCAATGTGGATGATGTTAGAGGCAGTAGATAATCTACTGAAGATCTGCAGGTCCATCGAACCATGGATTTCTCTTTGGGCCACTGCATGTCAGAGAAGAAGGGATGCAATGATGGGTCCTAATAAATGGACCGCAGTGAGAGATGCAACAACTAGCCATCATGTGAAGGGAACATTATTTAATATCCCTCCTGACTGCCCCATTGGTCAATTGCTTAGACTCAAGGAGTTTAATCTAGAGGCTACAGCATCTTATGTCTATGATGGTTTTATTGGAGTGTGGCACATGTTTCCCCACCATGACCAGGTCCCGCTATACTTTATAAAACATATATATGCATATTTTTTCTTTGGCATGCACCCATGTTACACCAGCAAACCCTCAAGCTTCTATGGTGCTGGTGGGGGATGCAGTCATGCACGTCCTGGGGATAGGAGAGACCCTGAATCTCAACAGGAGGTAGAGCCTTTGGTAGGTCTCCCTAACAGGACCTTACTTAGGACAAAATATGTAGTTGAGTCATCTCAGCTAGCGATTGAGGAGCGGAGTGCACTAGCAAAGAAGACATGCATAACAATGCATGCTACCATGATGGTTGTGTAGGAAGAGAGAAGTAGAGAACCCACTTTACCTATAGAGACTGAGTTACAGTGGGTGGCTGATGATATTATCCACCCGCTTGATCATGAAACAGTGGTGCAGCATGCTATCACAGCCCGCGATGCATATTTTCAACTGCATGAGAGATGTAGGTCTCGACCGATTGGACATGTATATCTTTATACAATTACATATTTTTTTGAATTTTTATCAAATTATGTGTCGTCATTTGATTGTCTTGATTTTAATGTATCCTTGAATGAATATTTTTTTTAACTAATACTTTTCTTTACGTTTGATCTCCATGCAGGATCCCAAATTCATGGAGGTCCTTTTTGATAGTGCTGCATCTGTTCAAGGTCCTGCTACAGTTTTGTCCGCCCACATTGATGAAGTATGTGTTAACTATCATCCTAAATTTGAATTTATAAATCAGTCAATTGTTGTACATGTAATACTTTGGTTTTTTCTAACTTTCATCATGTATCTTGTTCATATTGTACAAGATAGAGGAAAGGGAATTGCACAGGATTCTACATAGCCCCTCTCGAGTCCTACTCATGACTAGCCATCCAACGAGGTATTAGTTATTTATGTTTGAATTGTTTACACATTTATGTTTGGATTATAATTTACATGTTCAAATTGTAATTCTCAAGTTCAAATTGTAATTCATTAATATAACTATTTTCATGTCATGGAAACATACGTAGACACAGGAAGCTGTAGATGAGGGCCTTGAAGTCGTTGTGATATTTACAGATGAGTGGGTTGGCACTCATCAATCAGGTCTTGGTGAAGGATCGTATGGGAATATATGTGGCAACATCCCAAAACTGACACTCAACTCGAGCGAGGTGAGTTCATAGATCCGTGTTTCATATATATTTAATTTTTTATCATGTTGTACATGTAATTTAAACATGTGGTGTGTAACTGACTTGTAGAGTTCACGGTTTTAACTTTTGCAATTCTCAAACCTGGGTTGTTTTCTTCGTGATGTGCATGAGGAAGGCTGGGGGCATAGTGTAGTTGGTAGTAGTCGCCATGATGGTCGATCTCTTGATCAATGGCATAAGGGTGATTTGTAGACTGTGTTATTTGTGGACTTTATGATTATCGATATATATATATATATATATATATATATATATATA